>VZZY01021257.1:0-27060 GCA_013400335.1 Eurystomus gularis | reverse complement strand
ACTTTTTGGTAATTTACAGCAAACATCAAGTACTTATGCCTCTTTCTTGGCAGCAGCTGAATAGAAACACATGCCTAGGATTCAAACTGGTATTTGAAGACATTGTTTCTAATATTCACAGTGAAAGCTGCATTTTTGAGAAGGATGAGTGTGTTTTCTGTCTCATTTTTTAACAAGATAATGGATACAATGGTTTTCCCATTCCCAATCGTTTGAATGTTTGAAATGGGTCTACTAAATGTGAATAACTGTAAAATCCAGAATTTCTAGTTCAAACGGCATGTAAAGTACTTATTTACTTTTCATTTACTTTAGGCTTCTACCAATTGAAACCCATATGATTACTCCATGTTCATCTTTGAACTTGAGTCAGAATGATAAGAGCCTATAATCCTGCTCCATCTAATGATATTAAAGTTGAGCTTTCTACCAAACATTTTCAGGACAGTTTTGTTGATAAAGAATTTCAATGTAGCCAGTTAAATGAAGGAATTGTGCAATCTGCTTAGAAGAACAAAGGACCCAGAAACTGTTTGGATGATATGTTTTACCCCATTGGTATATTTATTTGCTTTAATTACAGACAGAACATTCAGGATTTCATTGTTTGTAATACGAAATGTGCTAACCTGCGCAACTACAATTGGAAATATTGTAGAGATTTAATTCTATTGAGCAATCAGTACAACTATTTCACAACTGTAGTTGGCAGCAGTTCTTGTTCACTTGAGCAATATTTCTAGGAGATATATATCCATTTTCTTTAAATGAGCTATTTCTAATTGACAACAATATCAAGGCATGTTTCCCGAACAAATAAAACTCTGGACTAGAAATATTAAACTAAAATCATCATCCCAGTTGTTGCCATGACCTGAATTTTCGGATACTCCAGGGAGGGGAGGATAAAAGAACAGTTTGGGCATAATGCAAGAGAAGTGCTGACACAGCATTCAGATACAAAAGAATATCTAGGTAAAGAATGCATTTTGGGAAAAAATAATAACTATGAGGGTGAACTCGTGTTAATGTTAATGAAAGAAGTTAATCCAGAATGGTCAGGAGAGCAGCAGAGACACTGAAGGATTAAAGTAAAGTTCAAACAAGGAGATTTTTCAGGAGGATATTTTTAGTGTTTTTAATGAGGTGGTTCAGTAAATCGCTGAATTTGTTTTTAACTGTTTTGGAAATTAGGGAAATAAATGATGGTGCAATGGCCTATGAAAGGCAGATTTGTCAACATGAGCGTTTGGGGTTTTTTTCATCATATTTTATGGGTTCAAATGGCGCAAGTTATTGACGTGGAAAAGAACTTCAGGAAAAAATTGAAGCTGAGAAACTGGGAAGAAAAGATGAGTTCACTTGGACAGCTGGAAGGGTTAGAGACTGTAAGGAATCTGATTTTGAGAAGGAAGGGAAGAAATTTGGAGAGAAAAGAGTGTAAAAGTTATTTTTAATGTGTCATTTTTTTGAAGTTATTGAAATACAGTTCACAGATGTAGGACGGAGCAAGAGGAGACTTAAAAAGTTTTGAGTAATGTACTTCATTATCTCTCTGGCTGATTGCTAATATTATTTATTTTCCATTACATTTTTGTTACTTTGAGATATGAAAGGCTGAAGATCAGGTTGGTGACTTGGTTATCTGTGGGTTTGTTGTTTGTTTTTAGGGTATTCAGACTGCGTGTGAAACTAAACCATTTGTACAGGATTCACATTCAGCTTCTCCATTTAACTATTTTGTAGGAATATTATGTGGAAAAAAAGAAGCTAACTTTTTGCTGTCTATAATCACTGAACGTTGCCTGTACTCATACATGTATTTGACATAAATGTTCATGTAATCATTGTATTGAACAGAGCATTGGGTTTTGGTTGTCATATTTTGAATGTGGTTTACATTGAAATTCTTAGTGAATAGGCATGATTAAAGCATTGTGGAATGTAGGTAGTGTAACATAAACATATTCTGGAAATAAAGGTTCTATTGGCATCCTCCTTTTAATATTAAAATGGGTAAAATGTGCCTTAATGTAATCCACTGAAGTAAATTAAAATGTATAATAAATCATAAGTCCCTTGTCAAATAACTGCTAGCAGGGAAATAGAACTGAGTGCATTAGGATTATGGAACAATTATATGCCTACAATTAAGGGTTAATAGAGCTGTGGCAAGCTCTGTGATTAACATAACTGTGGTCAACATTCATTTTTGCTTGCTACTGCAGTGTTTTTGGTCAGCATGTCTAACCACTGTAACCACAGCAAAACCTTTTAATTGCTTAACAGATGTATTTCTTGGTTGTTTTCATCATGACTGAACTGAGGGGTTTATGTTTGTGAGAGCAACAAGAGTGCCACCTTCTCCTGGCCACGCGTTATGGAAGTTGCTTTCAGTTACTTAGTTCAGGAGTGTCTCCTGTTGACCACATAGAGAATATGTTAAATACTGCCATGAGAGACCACTGGTTGAATATGCAGTGTTGTAACATTCTACTAAGGGGGTTTATTTTATTTTTTTTTCTGGATTTTCCTTCATTTTCATAGAACCAAAAGAACTTGAAGACCAGCCATGATGCTTTAATAGCAAAAGGTGATGAACTGAACCTACAGCTTAAAGAGGAGCAGTCCAAGTGCCTCCGTCTTGAAAAAGAACTGCAATTGGTAACTGTTTCAAACCAAAGGACAGAGGAGGTGAGATTGTGTTTGAGAGCTCCAGTCTGCTTTTGGTAGGTAAGGGAAAAGTTAACAGTGGGATACCTTTTAATTGCGGAGATGTGAATAGACCTTTCGTACACGTTTAGAAGACTAACCTGGTAATACATATTCCTTTATCCCATTGAAAAGAAAAACCTGGGACTGTTGCTTGCATTACTTAGAGTCATGAACCATACCTGATCCCCAGGCCACATAGTCGCTGCACCAGTGTTTGGACAACATTTGAGTTTAAAGCACAGGATTTTGTGTCAGTTCTGATACTAAACAAGTGGTTTGTTAACCAGAAAAAAATCATAATATTTGATTTATTGATCACATATCACTAGATTTTTTTGTATGATTTCAAGCTGACTTTATAGTGTTGCATCTTACTCAGCAGTTCAAATCACATCACTTCTGTTTCTTTACCACGTGGCTCGCTCTACCTGTTTTGAAGGTATTTTACATGAATCAAGCTTCCCAAGGATATCTCACAGATACTTCCTCCAAACTTTTAACTGTGGTAATGCAGGTAGGGTATATCTTCTGAGTTAAAGCATCTGGTATCTTTCAAGCTATGTCCTGCTATTGTGAAAGCAAGGACTTGCAGTTTCTATAAGGTCAATTAAAAAAATATTTACTATACAGGAGCCATTAATTAGCCAATACTAATACTCAACAAAATGGAAGCCAAACTTTTTGCTACTATGGATTTTTATTTTTTCATAAGACAGAATGTGATTATACTATTGTTCCACTGTGATATGCTAGTCTCAGCTTCATATGCACAACATGGAAAGGACTACCTGGGCCAAATATAACTCCATCTTGTGAAAAAAGTGTTCTTTTGAAGATTCTAAGATACTGTTGTATAAAAAGAACAAATGAAAGCCTAGCAATACCTACGAATTATTAACTGTCGCTACACATGGATTGTAATTTTCTCCTGTGCTGTGTGTTGCTGAAACTTACTACTTCATTTTAGTTACAAGAAAGAATAAATGATTTAGAAAAAGAGAAGGAACTCTTGAAGGAAAACTACGATAAGCTGTATAACGGGTAAGTTATGGTTTCTGGATTTAAAAACCACTTGAATCTTGTCCTACTTAACAGGTCCTCATATACGGTGTGCTTGAATGTGCATGTGCATAGTGTGTGTTTGTGTGCATGTGCAAACATATTAATGCTACAGTTCCTCATATCAGTAAGTCTGACATCTGACAGCTTCTCTCATGTTTATTTTTGAGGAGTGGTTTGTTTTGGTAGTAGCTACCATTTCACTTGTACCGCTTCTGCTTCAAGTTTTTGTATAGGCTCCTGTGAGTGTTTACAAAGGTTTCTATATGTAATAACTTGTATAAATTGTATCAGCAATGCTTACAATGAAAATGAAAATACATTGCTAGATAGGATTTAGAAATTCTCTGGTACGTAAAAGAAGTAATTATAGTCAATTGCCACAGCATATTAAAGGAAAGAATGACTTTCAAATGACCTTTTCCTTTATTGTCATGCCATATAGTCTTTTACACTGAAGAGAGTTAATTAGAAAATAGGACAGATGTCCTAGAACTAATAATAGCCTCAAAGTAGATAAAATGTCTGAAGTCTTTTGTCATATCAAAATTATTTCTCCTCTTAAAGTTTGTTTGGTTTGTCAGTGTGATGCTTTAAAAAAATTCCAGTGACTAAAACACAATGTGATCAAGTGGTGTTTATATTATTCTTACACTGCTTATTACAGTTTTTGTACTTTCTGTAGTGAATTTAAAAGTTATAGTAGGAAAAAACTGTGAGTATAAGTAGCATTTTTTTTCCTTTTTTTAACGTACGAGATGTCACAGTTGTATAATCACAATATTTAGAATCTTGCATGGTGGCAGCTGGTCAGTTGTCACTCGCTTCAGTTCATTGTTACAGATTCCTTCGAAGTCTGATCATGTCATAAATTTTTCAGATTATGATTTTTTTTTTCTTCTCTATCATTATGCTATCACTATACTATCATATAGTAAGAGGAATAACTCTTACTAACAAATCAACTTACAATCTTGGCTTGAAATTTTCTGTTTTATTTAAGTCATAGGGGGATAACTTGAAAAGATGTTCAACTAGATAAATTCAAATATGGGTCTCTCGTAATGCAGTAATCTACAATATGGCTTTGCTTTTACCTCAAGTGATCTGTCTTTTCATATACTCCCATTTAAACTTTAATTCATGTTTCATCATTCCATGTTACTATATAGGTAACAAGAAATTAGAAGGAGAATTGGATCATTTCAGTGTAACTGTTTCATGGCCAGCTTTTGCAGTAGCTCATTTGAACAATGCAACTTCACTACAGCTTGTGTGTTGCTAGCAGGGCTAGGCCAGTGTTCACAGGTGCCAGATAATGAAGAAATACTTATTTTCTTTTTTGAATGGAGGAAAAGAGGCATAAATCTATTCTTTGCTAATGTTGTTTTTTTGGAAATTCATTTGAAGTTGATGGGAAGTTTGCCAAAGCCAAGACTGCAGAACTGGATCTGAAAAGGTTACAAAGAACAAGTATGAATTTGTCAGTTGACTCTTATTATTTAGTCAGTATCCAAGAAAACAATTCGTTTGGATAAAAGGTTTGGGGGAATTGTTTTCATATGACCTTGTAATGCAAATCTAGCAATGCTTAAACTCCCTCCAAAGGAAATGGTGCCAGATGTGGTTGACCATTTATAGTTACCCAGATGGCTCCAACTCCAGTGAAATACAGTAAATGTGAAAGAAGTTCCACATGAACTCAAGTAAAAGTAATCTTGAAATTCAAAGGAAGAAAGCAACAGAAGTGGACTCAGTTCAAACTGATGTTAGCATTATATAGGCTTGGATAAAACCTGTCTTCTAAAAATGTTATTCACTTAAACGTTTAAATTCTGAATTACTACCAGAGTAATTATTGATGATTTTTCTGCCAGGATAGTCTTTTGAAAACCAGAAATAACATGCTGCTACATCCTTATGAGAAGTAATTGTGCTCCAGATAACAAATGCACATGTAACTAGGCATCATAGTCATTAAACCTTGAGAACATTTTCAGAAGTATGAAAACTAAGGGTACTTGATATCTTTTCTGGCTAAGATTTATTCTTTCTTTCCGGGAGCCAATCAGACTTTGAAGAGTGGTAAGTCTAAGCAATTGTAGACCACACTGGGTCTCTGCTGTAGCTATGCAGTATTATGGAAATGATTGTGGGTTCAGTGCATTATATTGACTGTGTATTATCTTCAAAATTATAGCAGTGTGAAGTATGTATTACTGTAGGAGAAGCATTGCTTGAGTTTGTGCATGCTGTGAAAGACACTGTTGCACTTCAAGATGGTATAAGCCTAGAGAGCTGTGTAAATAGGTGAGATAGAGTATGAGGAAAAAAATAGAGACACAGGACTGTTTTTATGAAGTTTACAAATTAAGAGTATAAACTCTTGCTATATACTTTAGAGTCTACAGTTAACAGTATAATACTTTTTTTTCTTTAATCTTAAGGTCATTCTTCAAATATATTAGATATAAATGCACTTGTATGAACCACTTTATGTAGTCATAGCCATCAAAACGGGCAGTTCTCTTTCAAGTCAGCATGTACAGTCTGCAAAGCTCTGTGGGTTGCCGCTTCTACAATATTTCTTTCTGTTCTATGGGTTTTTTTGGTTGAAGCTTTTGTACACAGGTATCTGGAAGAGATAGATTAATAAATAGATATCAGAAGATTTTTCTTTTATAAATATAAAAAATAACTTTTTTAACTGTTGAGCTTCACCAAAGTGAAGAGTTGAGGAACTGACTCTTTTTTTAAAAAAAAAACCTACAATTTCTGTTTTTTCACAGAAAACAGAAGAGAATTAACTGGTTTATGATTGGTTAAGATGAAGGACATTTTTCCAATCAGTAAGAATCCAAGTATTGAGTAATAATAATATGAAGAACATAATTCTCACTGTCTAAATTATATGAAAGCACATTGTGTTGCTTTGTCATCTTACCTACTGGCAATTATACTGTAAATTATAGGACGTACTTAATTTTGTTTCAATCTGAGTTACATGTTTTGTGGTTTCAGCAGTTCTAATTCTGTGTCCGTGCAATCCGTATTGCACAGAGATTGGTAGTTTACAAGTACATAATGCGTTACAGGCAAAATAGTTATTCTAATTTCTTTGCCCACCTCTGTTTTTTATTTCTTAAAGTAGGGGAAATATTACTTTATATGTGCTTCTTAATCAGTATCAGAATTGTTGTTTTACAGTATGAGAAAACTGTTGTCACTTTGTGGTCAACATTTCTTTGAATGGGCAACTGACTTTAGGCCCTGCATGTTTCACAGATTTAAAAGAAATCAGGTGGATGATCCCAGTTCTCTGCATTAAGAGGTTTTGTATGTGGAAAGAATGGTTTTGTCAGTTGTCAGTTGCTGAGGTTTGGAGTTGTGGATTACTCTGGGATATGCATCTGAATTCCTTTTCTAGTCCCACAAATGTTGCATGCTGCCAACTTTTCTGACTTTGGAGCTCTAAATTAAGGCCAGTTCCTTTGCTCATCCCACAAAGTCTTTCATGTTTTTTAACCGCAGCCTGAGAAAGGCGCCTTGGTTTCAACAGCAGCAGACCAGCATATGTTTACTTAATTCCTAAGACATGATGACAGTGGTCTCTGTGCCACTAAAAGCTTTTTTCTTTATTATATTTTGTTGAAGCTGATTTCTAAAAGTTTTTCACATGCCACATGTTTTATTGCAGTATCTTCAGTATGACCCATGAACAGCAATGGAAATTAAAGGAACAGCAACTGAAACTGCAAATTGTGGAACTAAAGGCTGCTATGGAATCTGATTTAGCAGACAAAAATGAAATCCTTGACAAGATTAAAGTAGAAAGAGGTATATTTCTGAAATAAATCATTTTCTCATGATGTGAGATTCTCCTGTGTTGGAGTTCAGGTATATTGCCCAGAGAAGTGTAGTTTCTGTTGGTGGTGATTTCAGAGCTGCCTTTTGAGTACGTTTGAACAATATGCTTAGGTTATGACTAGCTATTAAGTACAAAAATTGACCCAATAGAGTTTATGTGCTGAATGGAAATGATATAACTACAGCTGTATTCATTCTTCGTGGTTAGTATTTACTTTTTATTCTGCAAAATAGGTCTCATTTGTCTTGGAAGCGTGTACTGTTCATTTACAGGGAAAGACAGTGAGGGTTTTACTTCCTTCTCCCCTGCTACCTGGTTGATACTGGTTGGTCTATGAGAACTCTTCCTCTGAATTTTTGTAGGAGATGAACAAATGTGGAGGCTTTTGCTGATCAAGATTCTAGTTATTTTCCTTTTTCGTGAATATGTACAAATACGCAATGTGGAGGCTACCCGTGCAAGTTTATACAAATTCTGATTTTGAATGGGATTGCATATATTGGCACAATATGTATTTTGATTACAGCTGAGAAGAGTATTATTGCACAGTCCCTCAGGCTTCTTACAAGGCTCTTATCAACACCGAGGGCTATCTGCAACGCGGTAGTCTGCTTCCACTCCTGGCCTTTCACACAAGCTGCTGTGGCAGTGTTTGCCAAGGCCTCTGGAGCTGCGTTTTCCCCTCTTCCTTGTGCTGTTACTTTCATAGCCTTCCTACTGAAAACCCTGACGTTGTTGTGATGATATGTTTGTGTGGGATATAGTCACCCATGGTGTCAGAATCGCCTCTTCTCTTCCCCCCGCCTTCTTCCACTTCAGTTGCAGCTTTAGGGTTAAATTAAGGGAAGCAACCTCAGCCGCAGCCAGCGTGCAGCACCGGCCCCGGTCCAAGTGTGCTCCAATGAGTGCTGGTAATATTATAAGTGGAAACAACCAATAGGGAGTTTAAGTGGCTCTTGATGAAAAACACTGCAGTTAAATGGGAAAACTGAATGGCAGGACCCTCCTGTCGCTTCTGTTCCCTTAAGGCTATTGTGGAAGCTTTCCCCTTCCTCCTGCCTCTTTCCCTGCGTGTCATGCATTTTTCTCTTTGGTTGGGATCACAGAAACGCAGCCTGTTGAGAATCTGGAGGGGCAGCGTGGACAGTGCTGAGGTAGACTGAGCTGGGTTCTTGGCAGATTGGCCTATTTTGGCTCAACAAGCTGTTGAAATTGCCTCAATCTGAACAAAAGCTAGTTTCCTTTCTATATAGCATTTACAGTTTTAAGTTAACTTTTTAAATAGCGAGTGTGAATGAATATTTAAAATGTGTACAAAAACTTCACTGGGGTTCGTATTAGAAAAAGAGTGGACTGAACTTGCTGCTCTTGTCAGAAAATTCATGACAGTGAGATAGAAATACTTGAGGATGGATATCTTGTCACTTTATCCCTGTAAAAAAGGGCCAGTTCAGATCACAGTTTATATTGTAGGGAAAAGAAACACCATCAGCAGGAGGGTTTTTCTCTGTGGGAGACCTCCCAACAGATACTGACCTTTTGGGAATACTATCTAGGAGAGTCCAGAAGACTCAGTGTTTCACCATTTTTTATGAAGGCCTGCTTTCTCTGCCCATTCACAAGGCTTATTTTAATTGTTCTCTTATTTGCTTTCCAATTTTTAGCCCTTTGTGTTTTTAATTATGTTTTCTTCTCAGTTGCACAAATGCGTTACATTTTCCTCATAACTGCAGAGAATTAAAACCTTACTGGTGATTGATTACGTGTTTGAATTGAAAGTGACTCTTGTGGAGTCCCAACACATGTATGAGTCAGGCTACTGTGTAGAGGAGCAATGGCATTACAGATGATTCATTTTTAGTGAAGATGTCATTTAATATATAAACTCTGCAAAATTAAAACTTACCCGATGTCAATTTTTTAAACATTTCAAAACCCGTGAGACTAGCATCTCAGTCACCTGTTTCCTGCCAAGTTCAAGCCTCTGTTCTGTAAAAATAGCTGTTGTGCGTTGTGCCCTCAGGGTCAACAGAAGAGATTCCAGCATGAGAAAGACTTCGTGGACTATTTTGTTGAAAGCAGTAGAACATATTCTCAGCTAAGTTTTACCAGTCAACTCCCATGAGTGCAGATGGGAATTACAAAGGCTAATACTTGCACGTCAGGTTGATAGTTAACATTTATCTCATTCTGACCTGAAATAGGAATTCTTAGTATTTAAGTACATGATATGAGAATATAACTTTGAGACATTTAAAAAACATGGGAAAAAATGGAAGGAGAAAGAAACATTGTTATCAAGAGAATAAGGAGTTTGGCCAGGGGAGGAGGGTGAGAGAGTGCTTTTGTTCCTTAGAATCATCAATGATTTTGAGAAAAGCTTGCTTTTCTAACTTTTGCATGTGAAAGAAGGTATGTTGTTATAACGATATTATTTCACCTCTACCAGATCAAAGAGGAGTAGTTTTCTATCCATTTAAGTTTACCAAAGATTTCCCTATGCAAGATAAATTAGTTTCTACATTTTAAAATGAAATTCACACGCATACGTTAATATGAAAAAGCAAATTTATAATTTTTATGATTATGTTGAATTAAGTAGAATAATTGGTTCGTTTTCTATGTTAAGAGGAAAAGGAAAAGCTGATGCAAGAGAACAAAGACCTGCGGTTATGCTACCAGGAGCATAAGCAACAACTAGATGAGCTGAAAAATCGCATGAAGTTATTGACCAAGGTGAACTCTATTTCTGTTTAGAACATGAGCAAAAAACCTCATTCTATGTTTTATACGTAGTGCAAATACTTCTTGAAAGTAAAAGAATACAGAAATATAACAGTGTTTATTTATTCATGACATCAAGCAAAATGTCATGTCCAGTGAAACTGCATCTTGTCATTCCAAATGTATTTCTTCCATATTCATTCACATCTGATAAAACCTTTTCATAAGTATTTCTGTTTCAGGAAGGTGATATTGATGTGGCAGAACTCAATGAAGCCCTCTTGCTTATAAAGGTAATGTAGAAAGAATGAGCATATGGAGGGCTGGAACTAGATGATCTTTGAAGTCACTTCCAACCCAAACCACTTTCTGATTCTATATATTTTGCATTTATTGGTTTGTTTTTTTTTTTCCAAACCCTTGGTTGACCATTACATGTTTCCTACGCAGTGCTTGGTATTTTCAAGGGCTAAATTATTTGTGCATTAGTTAATGCTTCAAGCTCATATGTGTGCTTTTGTCATGTGTGTGCTTCAGTTACAGCGAAGCAGAAGGGAAGATGAAAAAATTGCCAGGATGAAATCTAGATTTCTATAGATAATTCATTACAAAAGCAAAAATGAATTAAACCAAATTCACAAGCGTTTTTTTTTAAAGTTTACTTTTCTCAGTTACAAAACTTACCATGCCATCTTGTTTTTCTTATAATGTTTATTTTAAAAAGTTATTAATTCTGTGATTTATGGGAGCATTCTATAGGCATGATAAAATGCGATACAGCAGTGCTCAGCAACTTCCCTTTATTCAAACAGAAAACCAAAAATACGCAGAAAATGTTCTTTTTTTTTTCTGATTCACAAAAGTTCTCATTTTGTTAACAGCAAAATTGAAAATGAAGTGGGAGTGGGAGAAAAATTGGGGGGGGGAATAAGTTTTCAGTGTTCTAGTGACACAGGTTTTATTTTCATTAGGAATTGTTTACAGTAAATAGAATCTTTTTCTGCTACTGAAACGCAAATGATAATTCTATGATTAAAATAAAAAAAAAAACACCAAAGCAACCTAGATGGAAATGAAAACCCCAGTATTAATAACAGAAGCAAGGTAGGCCTGAGAATAATAATTCAGGTTTTGTACACTCACTGAAGCAGTATCATTAATTATATAAAATGCAACTGTACTAAGGCATTTGTATTTTCATTGGATAGATGGGAGTGATTGCTCCTGAATATCTCATATAGATGGGAGCGCTTGCTTCTGAATATCTGATCCGTGTTAATTGGTTGCTGACAATCGCAAGATTACGTTACCGACTGCGATCCTGACACTTGCTAAGCAACCTCATTGCTATTTTCTATGTTACTGCATGCTTAAAATTTACAAAGTTACACTTACTGTCTTCTTGTTGTTCCAAAATTATATCCTAGCGTTACATTTAACACCAGGCACAAATACATCCGAATATTTTTCCAAAAGTTTGTTCCAGTAATTTTTCAAATTTGCTCCAGGTTCAAAAGCAGCAGCAGAATGGGGACCTTATGTTTTTGGAAAAAGTAGAAGATGATACCCATAAAAATTTGGAACGCTCCATGCGGGAGCTGCAATTAACACATGCAGAAACAGTGCAAGAACTTGAAAAGACGAGGAATATGTTAATTGTGCAGCACAAAATCAACAAAGATTACCAGGTACTAAATTCTGCTTACAGTAGAAGATAACCTGATAGTAATATTTTAACATTTGTAGCACTGTAACTTGTCATTATGAAGACTTGCCACTTCAGGAGCAAACCCAGTCTGTTTATAGGTGATCTAACATAAGATTTGGTGTTGTTGGAAGTATTATTTAAAAAGCATGAGGTCCAAATGACTGTAACTCTAGTCTTTTAACTCACCCTACTCAGAGCCCTCAAATCATGATTTCTTGAGACGATCTCTGAGCTCTTATGAGGTAATCATAGGAAGAATAAGTGTACTTACCGAATAAGCTTCCTGTTCCACAACACACTGCTTTTACTTTCTTGTGCTGCATTCTTGCAGATCATATTTTGACTTTTTATTCAGTTAATCTAAGTTCAAAATAACAAAATCATTAAAGAAACTAATAGGAACACAGTCCTGAAAGAATAGCTAGTTGGTTTTTCTTAATAATGTTTCTAGATATTGCTGAAATTCAAGCTGATTGCTGTATTGATGAATGAGATATTGCTGCTCTTTTTGTGTATTCTAGATGTTCTCTCCTGAAATATAACGGAATTTTAATTTGTAGCCAAAAACATGCGTAGCATCAGTGCAGACAAGCCTCAAAAGTCCTTTTTACATGCAAATTTTTTTCAGACTGAACTAGAGGCAGTGACACAAAAAATGGAAAGTCTACAGAAAGACTATGAGTTAAAACTGGAACAGTATGTCCATCTTCTTGATATTAGAGCTGCACGCATCAGAAAACTAGAAGGTATCTTTAAAGTATATTCTTCTCTCTTTATTTTTCTTCATATTTTCTCCTGCAAATTATTGTTGTAAATTTGTTCTTCAGTTAAAATGCTTTTCCTATTCCTAAAACTAGTGGAAAGGTGGGTTCCTTCATGGAAAATTATCTGTGTGCTTTTTCATTGACTTAAATGATAACATTATATTCAAGCAAAATTCAACAAAGCAGTTTATGCTGCAGCTGCTGCTGAATAAGAATAAAACTACCAAACTGGGATTTATTTTTTTTTTACTATTTTTTTCCAAATAAGTCCTACATTTATGGTCAACCATTTCCTTTGCTATCATTACGTAATCATTTTGTGTGTTGCTAAAAATCCCAATGTCACGGTATCGTATACCTACAGGTTATTTCAATATGATGAATTTAAAATGCTGTTCTAATGACTCCAATGTGCAAAGGGTGCATAGGAAGCCTGAAACGGGCTAACTTACAATTCCTGATGTCATGAAAACTTTCATGTTTTGTCTCCAAGTTGCATCCCCTGTACTAAAGGACCGCATGATGATTTATGCCCTAATTCTGTAAGCATGTGTTTGTTCACTCTTTACTGCCTGTGAGGCTGGGCAACACGTAAAGGTCTTTGCTGATAGTTCTGTCTCCTCGAGATATTGCAAAGGCTGAAAGTCAGATGTAGTCTTTCCTTCCCTGGCAAATTTAGTTCAACTCTAGAAAAATATGTATCTGAAGTCTCTGCTACGTTAGTGTAGTGATACTTATTTTGATCATAGCGTAAGACTTCTAGATTTTTACTTGTTAACTTCCGTGTAATCTGTTCTTAACTGTTAGGGGCCTGTCTCTGTTTTCATGTGTATTGAAGCAGCTCGATTGTGGAGGTATTCTTGATTGTTGTCAGTGTGCTAATGAGCAGTAGATCTATGATTTTAAATGTGTGATTTCTGGTTTGGCAACACGTTTAAGAAAATAACAGTGTTAATATGACTGAATTATGCTTTTTTCCTCTCAACTTGGTCATCAATTTATACTTCATTTTTTTAAACAAGATCTTCCTATTTATAGCTCTGTTTTATTTGTTGCAGCCCAACTAAGAGATATTGCCTATGGTACAAAACCGCATAAATTCAGAGCAGAAATATTGCCAGGTGATCCAGTGGATGAATTCGATGAAACATTACATTTAAAAAGAGGAGAGAACCTTTTTGAAATTCATATCAGCAAAGTGATCTTCTCTTCTGGAGCTCTGCAGGCTTTTGGTGACTGCGAACCTGCAACATTTTGTACTTATGGATTCTATGACTTAGGACTTCAGACAACCCCAGTAGCTTACGGACATAGCCCATCATATGACTTCACATCTCAGTATCTTGTGCAGGCTAATGACTGCTTCTTGCACTATATACAGCAAAACAACGTCACACTTGAGGTTCATCGTGTGTATGGCACAGATTACGAAACCGTTGCTGCATGTGAACTGAAGTTCCATGAAATCTTGGAAAACAGTGGGAAGATCTACAGCACAGCAAATTTAGTTGGTAATTAACATATCAAGAAGTATTCTGTTTGATGCCGTATTTTAAGTGACAATTAAGTAATCTGTATTTGGCCGACAATGAATTTGTGTGATACTATTTCAAAAGAACAACAACAAAAAAGGCTTACACAACATGGTGTTTCCTGTTGGATTTGCAGTGTATTCTGGTGATTCTACCGAAGTTGTGAGAAAGCTCTGACAGGTCCGATTTGGCCCGTAATGGCTGAGGACAAAGGTGGTGTTAAAGCAGTGATCCTGAGGTCCATGACATTAGAAGCATGTGGCTTGCTGGAAATGGCATTAGAGAATCTTGTCTGAAAATAGCAAGTAATTAATTGTCTTGTGTAAAGGTTACTTGCCAAGTGTTACTACCACAAATGTGCAGAGTTTTAGTAAAAGATGGTATCATGTTACTCAACAGAATGATACAAAAATAACATGGAGAAAAACAGGAGAACAGTGTACTTGATTGCATTGTAGTTGTAAGGCATCAAAAAAGTGCAAATCGTAGTGATTACAGTTAAGTAGCATATGGTGGTGTTATCTATGGGGGAGCTGGTTTGCATTTTGTGCTTCCTCCCCCCCTTTTAACTTAATTCATTGTTTTAAAATAATTGTAGGATATTCTGGATGAGCCTTTTTAAAGAAGCACTTAATATTCTGTGCTGCTTACTTTAGAAATATTTTGTTAGATTAGTATATTCAGAGACCTCACCTGCCCACTGCTGTCAAAAATCTGGTTTCAGAAGCCATTATGAAGTAATATTTTTGCAAGTAATTTAAACTGCATACCACTTAACGAAACATTTCCAAGTGATGACATACGAAACTGGCCTAAGCTTTATTTGCCTTAAAGAGGTGAATATAATGAACATAAGTTGACACTATAGATTGGACAGTGAATATTGCAGACTACTATAAGAAAAAATGATAGTTTCAGTTTTGGATCACACCTGTAGAGCCAGAGCAGTTGTTGTTTCTGTTTCTAACATGAACTGCACATCTCATGTCACAAACGCTGTCATAATGTATGGTCACAAGAGAAGTAGTCTTTAATTTGTGGCGTTTCCTCGCTTTTGACTTTAGTAATATTGAAAAGAAAATGAATACAATCCTGTGTGTATTTATTCCTTAGGAATCAAAGGAAACATTCAAAATTATGGTACCCTAGAATACTGGATCAGGTTGCGAGTTCCTGTGGATCAAGCTATTAGTCTCTACAAAGAGAGATGCAAGGCTCTAGGGTATATAACATCCAATTTTAGGGAACGTGAACAACCACCCAAGGTATGTTTGGGTTTCTGCTTCATGGTTTTGATTGTCACTAGAAAATCTGAAATTATTATATTTAATTTTCTTAACCTGTAATTCCCAGAATTTGTTAACAATATTCATGAATGTTAAACCAACTGGGTGTCAGATCAGTGTAGCAGGTGAAGCAGTTGCTCAGGAAGGTCTCAAAGTTCTTAGTGTTTGAGTATTATGAGGTTGAGATTATTTCACATTTTCTTTTGTGTTTTCCTTTTTTTTTCTGGATAATGAGAATTTTGAGAATATAATGCACAGTATAATTACATCTTAAGTGTCACAGACAGACAACGAAGAGACTTTCAGACCTCTTTAACAATTGTTTAAGAAATAACAATCAGGTTTTATAAATAATAAAAATAAAAAATAAAAGAAATAAAAACACTTCAGAGTTTCTAACAGGAATTTTTTTTATCTGTAGCTGTTAAAATTACAGTACATCTGGAGTCACTCTAATATTTTATATTATTCCATAATGTAAATTTGTATTATACTAGAATCTCAATGGATTCCATTATGTAATCTGAGAAGCATTTTTAGTGTATGAATTCTATTAAAGGTCAGTATAGGCATTTTCAGAATAACTTTGTGTTTGATAACATTGTAACATTTGCTTTAAATCTTATTTGTAGAAGAATCAAAGGTATTTTTAAGTAACTCATGAAATCTGGCGAATGTAAAATGGCAAAATCTGTTATTTAGTTTTCTGTATTTTTGGTGATGTTATTTGTAGCAGTGTTACCTATCCAAACACAGCTGAAAGGTAAGGCGTGTGGAACAGAGTGTTTTGTTGCAATTATTGTAAAATTGCAAATTCAAACATGGCAACTGAAATATGCTGATTATACGGGGGAAAATAAAATAGGGAAAATGGCAGAAATGAAGAACAGCTTCTACAGAGCTGTTTGAAACACAGAAATGTTTCATGGCAGAAACTAAAAGTCAAATAGCTATAGCAGATGGTTACATTATGTTAAGTGTTCTGTCAGTCTGCAGCTGCAAAAGTAGCTTCAGTTGTGCATTGCAAAATGTAGTTGCACATATAAAATTTTCTGTGCTGTATAGTGGCAGAAATCATGGAAACGTGAACTGTACATACAGTGCTACAATTATTTTTTCCCATTCTAAATGTGCCAGAAATAGTAGTCTTAAGGTTACATATTAAAGACTTAAACTGTCATGTTTGGTTTTCACATTAACTATTTCAGTGTGGAGTATTTAATCAAAATATTTAACTTTTTGTCACACAATCAAATTGCTACATGTTTCCCCATATACCACAAAACAGATCTCTGGCTTCCCCAAGCAATGTACAATTATGTGCAATTAATGAAAAGAGCTGTGACATGTTACAGTAAGAAAGCAGAGCCTTTTAAGATCACTAGAGATGGAGATTACTCCTTTAAGATAGCTGTTTTATTTGTTTTCTTCCTCTTCTTTTGTTTTTATTAAAATTAATTTCCCAGTTTGCCAACTACAGATTCCACAGTATGTACAAGCCATGCGGATAGCTAATTCAAAAAACTGGTGATATCACTGAGTTTTTAAAATTTACTTCAGACATTTATTATTACTCTTTACATGCTGATTTCTAATTTTCGTGAATTTTTTACGTAAGTCAAGGTTTTGGAGGAAGGAAAAAACAGGAATTGCAGTGCAATTTCAGTTACTGAAAAGTATGTATGTAAAAGGGACTATAGTTAAAAAAACCTCTTGACACAGGATAGCTGCCAAGATCAGAAACTTAACTTTAAAGTGGCACTAGATATGAATCACTTTTAAAACTGTGATCTTCACTGCTTTGTAGATAATCAAATGATAAGTAGATCATAAAACTTTGGAAGAATAAAGCCAACAATCACAGACCTGAAAGGCTTAGCTTCTTATTTCCTTATACCAACAACCCAAGAGAGATGTTGTTGAATTTATAGAACAAGTAATATTTTGACATATAAAATCAAACAGTAGTTAGTGTCATTGAAATAATCAGTTATTGATTCTATTTGTATAGTTCTTAGAGTTTGCCAACATAAGAATTCTAATGTTTTTAATTTAACTTCTTTTTCATTTAAAGCAGCAGATACTCAGAACTGCCCAAGTCAGCACTTCAACAGATGGCAATTTAAATGAACTCCACATTACAATAAAATGTTGTAACAATCTACAATCCCGAAAAAAACATCTTCAGCCAAATCCTTATGTTGTCTACAAGTTCTTTGATTTTGCAGACCATGATACTCCCATCATTCCTAGCAGCAACAACCCACAAATAGATGACCATATGTGTTTCCAAGTGCCAATGAATGCAGATTTAGACCGATACCTAAAATCAGAATCCTTAACCTTTTATGTATTTGATGATGGGGAAACGGAAGAAGGTGCTTATATAGGGAAAGCCAATGTGCCTCTTATTTCTTTAGCACATGACAGATCTATCTCAGGTAAGAATTAGACCTCTTTAAACTTAACAAAATCTTTAGTTCTTGTTTTGTATCTCTTTAAATCTCTAAACTAAAGAAAGGCTTTTCAGAGGGATTTTGCAGGCTGGATCAATGGGCCAAAGTAAATTGTGTGAGATTGAACAAGGCCGAGCGCGAAGTCCTGTGCTTGCGGCACAGCAGCCATCTGCAACGCTACAGACTTGCGTGAGAGTAGCTGGAAAGCTGCCTGGCAGAAAAGGACCTGGAGGTGTGGTCGACATTTGGCTGAATAGAGCCAGCAGTGTGCCTAAGTGGCCAAGAAGGCCAACAGCATCCTGGCTTGTATGAGCAATAATGTGGCCAGCAGGAGCAGGGAAGCAATTGTCTCTCTGTACTTGGCACTGATGAGGCCACGCCTCAAATACTGTGTTCAGTTTTGGGCCCATCACTACAAGAAGAACATGGAGATGCTAGAGTGTGTCCAGAGAAGAGTAATGAAGCTGGTGAAGGGTTTAGAAAACAAGTCTTAGGAGCGGCTGAGGGAACTGGGATTGTTTAGCCTGGAGAAGAGGAAACTCAGGGGAGACTTGCTCCAGAATGTCTATGTCTTGTGCTGGAGTGGCCAAAACTGGACACGGTATTCCAGATGCCATCTTATATAGATGTTGAATAGAGAAAGTATGAAACTTCCCTGGACCTGCGTAACTGCCTTTTTGCCAGTACAGGCCAGGGTGCAGTTGGCATTCTTTGCTGCAAAGACACCGCTAGGCTGGCTTGTATTATTTGGTCAAACAGGACCAGATATTTCTGCAAGGCTGCTTGTGGCCAGTCAGTCCCCAGCCTGCACTGCTACTTGGGGCTGTTCCTGGGCTGATGCAGGACTTTGCATTTGCTTTTGTTACACTTCCTGAGGTTTTAATCAGCCCATTTTTCTCCGTGTGAATAGCAGCCCTGCCTTCAGTGCATTAACTGCTCCCTGCAAGTTGGTATCAGTCATAAATTTACTATGGTGTTTATAATGTAAGAGCTGCATAGTGATTATTTCAATGTCAGCTGTAAGACATGAAAATTTCAAAATATGATTGTATAATTATCCTATATAAGTGGATGATAGGAAATTTGCAAGTAAATTTTGGCGTTTTCTTCTATTATAAAGATTTAGCAGCTCACAGATTTTTAAACCCTTATGTTTTTTCTAACAAGAGGTAGTATTAATAAAACACAGAAACGTTTTAGTTAGATATTTTGAAAGATAGCAATAAGAATTAGTTATCTGGTATTGGATTATCTGGGAAACCTACAGGACATCTTGAATGAACATAGTCCATTCTAAATCCTGTACTTCTGAACGTTCACAGTGTTGAACTTGATATATTTGGATCTACAAACCAAAATATTTTGGCTTTATTTAGCTTCTAAAATGAGTACAATTAACTCCTGAATCCCATTTAGGTTCTCATTGGATTTTCTGATATATGTATAGAATAATGTAATTTAAACAAGATTTGCATTTTGCTTTCAGGTACTTTTGAATTAACAGATTCTGAAAGATGTGCTACTGGTACCATCACAGCTGAATTAAAATGGAAGTTTGTCTACCTACCACCAAGTCGATCAACAATAGCTGCAGACTTAGGGAATTACATTCAAAATGAGAAATTAATTGCAACTAAATTACTAGGAGAGAAAAAGACGAGGACTCCAGCCCCATCTCCTTCTTTTACTTCATTAGTAACAGTAAGTAATTCAACAAACTCACAAAAGTTAAGAGATACAGAAGACCTATTACAGCAGGTTGTTTAGTTCTTTCATGATGACCAGGATTTGTCTTCACTGTAAAAGAATGCATAGCACAAATACGTCATATAACCACCATCTTTGATTTCCTTTGGGAAGTGAAATCTTTCTTGTGTCCAAAACTTTTAAAAGTCTTTTAGAATGGTAGATAACTTCTTGGCAAAAGGGCTGAGAGAAAAGGCAAGAGAAATAACAAACATTAAATGTCTTCTGCATAAATTTAGTGCTTATTAATTCTCTTTACAATGTGTATGTCCTACATCAAATGTAGTCACATGCGTGTGCAACTTCAGGGCTACAACCAAAATTTACGACAGTCGTGAAATCAGCTATTGTTTTTTGTCTCTCAGAAGCTCAGAATTCAGTCAGTCAGGGTAGCTTTGAGCCAAAAGAAGTCTCAAGCAGCTAGACCCAAGCCCTCTGTACACATATGTAGGTCTATCTGCAGCACGCTTTGTTATTCTGGTGCCTTGGAGCGTGGTACTACGATACCCCATAGCTTCTTAAAAATCACTCGTAAATTACAAATAGTGTAACAAATTTTTCTGTGTATAAAAATCAGCAGAAATGGAGGATCATTTCTACTTTATCAAGAGAGCAAATAATATTATTTTTTGTCTTTTATATGATAACATCATGACAAATATTTCTGGATCATTTTGTTAATTTTAGAACTATTGCCAATCTCTTCTGGTTTTGTGTTAAAATTCTGCAAAGGGAGTGGCATGAGGAAAGGTTTTCAGAGAAATGGGGAGCCTACAGAACAAGAAAAGAAATCAAACACTCCACAAACAATAATAATAAATCCTTCTGCTGCAGGTCTGATTCCACTGACTTCAGTCCTACAGTTATTCCCCACTGGAACTCACATTGCGTTCCACAGATGTTCTGTGGAGTTTTATACCCATTTGTGGCTGAATTCTGAAAAGTATCTCCCTTTGATGGGGGGCTGCTTATTCTAACATCTACATGCCTGCTGAATTTATTGCTGTTAGATTTGGCTTCGAGAAAAATTAGGGTCCCTCAAAATTGGCTATAAAATAAGAATATGGCAGTAAATGGTCTTCAACTCTATTTGTTTTGTTGCAGAAACCAACGCCCAAACCAAGGCAGCGTCCAGCTCAAGCAGAGAAGAAAGTATCTTTTCAGGATCTTAGTACAATAGAGATGGCAGTAAGTTTCACATATTTTGCTGATGCATGTTGAAGCAAGAAAGGCTACTTCTGTCTCAGTATGGATAACTTGTAGAACTAATAATCAAGAATAATCAAATTTTTTTAGGAGCACAGGACTGGGATGTCCCAGGCAATGAATGATAGCATAGGTAGGGGACACAATACTGGGATGTTTGTGTGACTCCCTCAGAACTGGTTTCTGTCTTTCACAGTTGAAAAGCTTCAACTTTCATAGACTTGGGGTAGATTCTAACAGGACCAGTCAACTGTCTCTGCACTCCATTTCTCAGCTCTTTGTGTTATTCGTTAAAACGTCTTTGCACAGTGTTTCACTTGCACAGACGTATAAATGCCTCTACAGAAACCAGCTTGATCCAAACAGATCCTGAGTGTTGTGCTAATGAGACACAATTTGCCACAGTTCAGTCACCTCTTAAACGAGGTTTATCAGCTGTGATTACACACACTGAAAACAATTACACTTCTGACCTTGGGATGCACTGTCGTGTACATCCTTCCAGGATCTAGTACACTCTGCATGGAACTAACTCAAACATATCTGCCCTATGGTGTAAATTTTCATTTGATTTTAAATAACCTGCCTTCAGAAAATAGGCTGTATTTAGTCTTTTAATTAAATCCGGTACATTAAGGTAGGTTCTTTAACAGCTAATTATGAAAGGTTATAAGTATTATTTAATAAGAGGATATTGCATGAATAAAAACCTAGCTGTGATCATTTTTTTTACATTTGTAAATGCCTTGATGGGATTTATTTTTTTAAAATGTTAACATAGGTTTTTAATTCACAGGTTCTTCTGCTATCGTTTAGTTTACCATGACTAGAACTTTGTTTTAAGCCATGCAGTATGGACAGGAAGGAGAATTAAGTTGATCTTTAACATTTAATGGTGAAATCAAATCTTTTGAGAGGTTAGATATGGAAACTGAAGTGCTAGCCGTACAGTTACACACAATGTATCTTCAGCTGTCCAAACAGTAACTTCTTGAAGTTTAACAATTTTTCACAAACCAGGATTTTCTAAGGGAGACAGCTACTCAGTCTCCGACAGAAGTCTTCGTTACTGGGTGGGCAGGTCCTCTAGCCATTTTAAAATACGAGCAGCCTCACTGTCTAGTTAGAGGCAACAGTACTGTTAGAACTAAACAATGAAATAGCTGGGGCTTCGCTGATGTCTAAATCCTGTGATGAAATGGCAAGAGAGTGTCCATGCAAGAGAATTAGAAATTCAAGAGATTAAAACTCTACAAGAACAGTCTGCTTCGTTTTCCTGCTCATTTTCTGAATAGCAGAAAATCTAGTTCTTGGATATTCATGTGACACATGCTGTAATAAGTAGTTCTGTTTGGAAAAGGAGACTCACTCAGAAGTGGGATGAATGGTGTGATTCACCCAAACCATTTGTAAGTGTTGTCCAGCCCCTCAGAAGCTATAGCAGAGAACAGGAACAGTAATGCCAATGCAGGGAAGCCAAGTAGGACATAATTTCCTGTCCAAGTGCTTCTCCACCAGTAAATTTATACCTACTTTTGTTTGTTAATTGTCTACTATGTATTAAAGGCTTCCCCTTCTTTTATCCATAAATTAGGGCTCCGTTGTTGAAAATAATACGGAACTTGCACAGAAGATGAAAGCTTCAAGAGTTCCAAGTGTTTCAGAGGTATGAGATTACTCAGGTTTTGCAGTTTTGTATAATATATTGCATTTTAATTCCATGTGTGTGTTATTGCTTCCGTCATGCATCAAAAATCAAACTATGGTAAAGTAAGATCATAAAAACTTCTCTGAAATAAGAAAAAAGCGATTCCTTGTGATGATAATCTTTTTTTGGCCATCAGAAAGGGAGAAAGTCTCTACTCATTTCTTCTATGCTTGGATTAAGTTTATTTTGTCTTCCTTCCGTAATATAGCAGGTGGAAATAAAGAAGAAATGTAGTAACTTTTGAATATGGCTAAATACATAGCATTCCAAGGAGAATAAAAGTATTAAATATTTTAGCTTGTAATGGTCCAATTGCTTGTGAAAGTTGTGGCAGATTGGCAAACTACTTTCTAGTGGTGTAACACAACATTTAATCACTGGCTCTTACCTTATGTTCACTTTTCGACTTGAGAGCTCATCTGGGGCTTTGAGAAGTTAAGGCTCCCTTCCACCACATCAGGTGGTTTTGGCCAAGTAGAATAATCAAACAGTATTCTTTCTAAAAATTTTGTCCTCAGAATGCAACTGTCACTGAAGGAATTAAGAAGAGTGACCACTGTCTAAAACACAGTTGTTATGAAACATCTATGCCAAGGAGGAGAGTAAGAGACATAAGCTCAGTTTTCTATGACACGAAAACTTCAAGAATAGCCTTTTTGTATAAAGAATAACCTTTGCTTATACAATAAGGCTCTTAAGTGTTTATTAACATTGCTTTGCTCTGTGTGGTTCCAAATGTGTTAGACTAGAAATAACGGTTCAGGTCTAGGTTTGGAAAACCTGAATGTTCTGTGGACAGCTGAAAGCTTCATCTCACGGATTCTAAGGGTGGGAGGTGAGGCATCAGTGTCTCTCTGGAAAATTCAGTCCTGGAGGAGAATTGTTGGCTAATAAATAATGCAGAGGTCTCCAGCAAATTTCCATGGAAGGTGCCATGTCGGTAATGTTATATCCATTGATGAGATATTACTCTACCTAATTATATTCATGGAGAAGGAAGGGAATGGGATGACTTCAGAATAAGTTATATACTAAAGATACTTTACAATAGATAATATATTTGTATTTTGTGTGCAAAGCCGATTCTATTTTATATTATTGTAGTTTGCTTTTGAAATGAAATATTGTATAATTTACATTATAAAATTGCCAACTGAGTAAGGTGGTGGTGTGTTGTTTGGGTTCTTTGAGTCTTGTAAAACTGAAGGAGCTGAAATATAAATGAATGTGGAAATATAACAGTCTGTATACATGTTGACAGGTACCAAATGATTATAACAGTTATGTTTTCACAAATATACATTGTTAGGGAGTTGTCTTTCTATTGTATCAATTATTTGTTACTGCAGATGACAACTTCTCATTGTTTCCTGCACTGCATAAGCAAGATGATTGTTTAAAGGAGATGTATAATGAATGTGAGCCACAACTTGTCAAGTTTTGAACTTTATTACGTTCCTTGAATAGTAAAAGTTACTAAAGACTGTAACCTTATCTATTTTTATATAGCATGTGGTACGTGAGGTTAAACAAGAAAGGCTAGCAGATGATAAGGTGGAGGAGATGGCTGAAGAAATTCAAGAGGAAAAAGAAGACCTCTCACATCTGTCAGAGGGGCAGTTGGCTGACCAAAACTCAGTTACCTCTGGTGATGAGACAGAAATAACTGAAGAATTGGAAGCAGAAGGTAGAATGCATTTTTATGAATAAGTAACTGTATTTTCTTAATAAATCTGTGTCTCTTTACATTTTCTTAAGCATTTCTTAGTAGCAGTGGGAGCTGCCTCATTATGAGAAGCTTCATGACAGAAATGATATTCTGGTGTACTTTATAGCTGAAGCTGGGTGGTGGATATGGTGGTGTTATTTTCTTCCCAAATGGAAACTGTATTGTAATTGAATGCAAAAATCTGGTATCTGACCTAGATTCATAAAATATTCAAGGAAACCTGGCTTCTATTTTAAATGTCTTTATATTCTCCCTTAGAACTATGCTGTTCTAAAGACTATTTTAATGAATGTGCTCCTTTTGTCTGCAGATAACAGCCAATGCTGATATCGGAAATCCTTTCAGACAGTAAGAGGCATAGTATGTCCTATCACATCTGTGACATGAAGTTGTTAGAGGCAGATTTATTTCAAGATTATAAAAGCCGGGTCATCCTGTTCCACCTCCAAGCTTAAACAGTTTATCATTGAAATAAACCAAGTCCACGATACCAAGTTTAAAGTAGAAATACAAGCAGGACGTGAAAATGTTATGTACCATTGTTTGTAGCTTCTGCTTAAGAATTCATTAGAAAAATTGGAAAAACGTGACGTTGAATCCCTTTTGTGTTTTAAGTAATTTGCTCCAGAGAAAAAAGACCTGAATGCTTAAGAAAATAATCCACCTGCATACAGAACTACTTTAAAAAAAAAAAAAGGACATTCTTCTTTACATGTGCATGGTGTTAAACACAGTCAGAGGAAATCCACAAATTCAGGCCATATTCTTACATAAAGCTAACTGTTGTTCATACTTCGGTTCATCACAGGACTTATATCATTCCACTCATCAACTTTCATCTGGGAAACATTACGTTTTTAGCAAATCAGAAAAAAATACAGTTTAGATTACTTTAAAGGTCATTGATTTGCCAGCGTTAATCTTCTGCAAGGAAGAGAAGATTTACCTGACACACTTTATTTATTAGAAGAGCAAATACATTGCTATCAGATTTCTCAGCAAGTCTCAGATGGACTACAAATACAGGGGGTTTTAACTACATGGATTTTTGGTTGTGGTTTTTTTTTTTTCTTTTTCAGATCAAGAAGATAGGCAAGAAAATGATGCCATTGACTCAGTAGTAACTGACAGTGACGAGTGTATAGTTTCAAGTCCAGTATCCAAGAATATTATAAAGGTGAGTCAGAATATTTGTGGCAATTATTTGGTAAGTCTAAAAAATATTTTAAGCCTAATGTCCTCAAAGAGTAGTTTTGCTATATCTAAGGTCAGATCCTAAGGCATTTTCAACAAATATATGTTTTCCTGTTTCCAGTTCAAATAGACACCTTTTCACAGAAAAAAAAAGAAGTTAACCTGACCATATTGTGCGTCTGATTTACATGGGGTTTTTTAATGGGGAAATTTCTTGTCATCTTTTCCCTTCTTGTCATACACACTTCAGAAGTAGACATTTCTAATTAGTTTCAATCTGAGTTCAAATTTTAGTCCTGCAAAAAATGTCCCTAACAAAAGATAACTATTGTAATGGTAATGTCTAAAGATCTTAGCCCTGTTGTTCAGTCCTACCTGTTGCCTTTATGTGGGGAAAATGTGCTTTTCTGCTTCCTCCAGTGCTTTCTGAGGAAGGGGAGGATAATTGCACTTGTCGAGGCCTGTAGTAAATCTACAATGCTTAGTACCCACTGTGTTTCATCCAAGTGTATTGACTTGATTGAATGTTGTTGTTGAAATGGCAATGGCATAAGCTTGAGGTTGTTAATAACATGCAAACCTTGCATATATTTTGTAGTTCCTCCACATAGATGACTTTTTGCTCCTGACGCCCCAACAGTTTTACAACTGAACATAAGTTTCTAATAAAGTTTGTACATGTCCAGTATCCCGTTACTTCAGTGTACTACTTTTTCTTGTAATATTTGTGGGCCTTCACAGTCATGATATTCTCTTGATTTGTTCTTAAAACCAGCAATTAATGAGCACAAAGTCATAGATACAAAATAACACAGGATAACAAATGCTTGGAAAATTTACTTTAAGCAGTGTTTCAATAGTATAGTTCTCTAAGAAAATACGAATATTTCAGACTTTTATATCTAACATTGATGAAACAATCTTTAAAAAAATAATATACTTAAAGTTAATGATAATACTTATAACAGTTAATACTTCTCTGGTCTGTCTTATCCTTCTTTTTAAGGACCAGGGGTATACTTTCATATCCTATTTTCAATGTTGTGCAGTGTTACAACCTAGAGGTAGGTTTTTATTTTCAAGGCCGTGTGACATCGTACGAAGCAGCAAGAAACAAATGATGGCTCTTTTTTTTTTTTTAAGTTGTAGAAAGGATTTAGAAATGTTAACTCTTATATATGCTGCAGGAAGATACAGAAGGTACTTTTGAAGACAGATTTGCATTGTTTATATGTAAAATATACAAACTGTTTTACCTGTAATTTTGAGAAGTAAAATGACTGCTACTCATCACCATAAATCAAAGTATAATATGGTTGATCTATAAATTTTTTTGTCTTCCTATATTTTATTTTATCAAAGTAA
>VZZY01021256.1:0-16013 GCA_013400335.1 Eurystomus gularis | reverse complement strand
CATTGACTCATTTTGCTCAGTGGAAGCTCAAGAGAGGCTGAGAAATGAAAGAATTCTCCGTATTCAGCACAGAATGAAAAAGTGATCTATTAAAAAGTCAGAACTTTTTGGGCAGATGTGAGGAATGGTATTTATACTATAATTTTTAGTGATCTTTTCTGCAAAAACAAAGTATGTAAAGTTGGTGATGCAGGAAAAGGGCATGAGAATAACAACTCACCACAAAACTCCACTTGAGTTGGCAAAGATTTGTTAAAGACGGAATTATTCTAATTAGAGAGGACTTGTATCAAATATCTCACAAGTTTTGTAAGATTTATCACATATTAAGTGTGTATTTCTCACATCTCATGTAGGTCCCTTATATGGTTAAAGGCATAGGTTAAATATAATTAAAGGACATAATTTTGAAATTTTCATTTTAAAATTGCAAGTTGGTGAGGTTTGCTTGTTTGTGTAGAGCATTGTAACTGTTGCATTTTGCTGAGGTTGTTCCAAAAGTGAATTAAGTGGGGAAGTGTCCACTGCTTCCAGTGACACTAGTTACCAGGGTTGCCAGAGGGTTTTTTTCTGAAGATTGAATTCTACAAACTACAAAGCAGCATTTATTTTCACTTTTCGTAAGTGTCTTTTTAAAATTGACACTGTCCACTCGCCTTAGCTGTGCATCAAAGCTTGTCAGACAAGTCAGACAGCATTAACCTCCACTCTACTGGATGTAACAGAGCTAAGAATAGTAAAAGATGCTCAGTAAAAATAAAGTCTTAGGTGAATTTACCTACTAAACTCTAATAGGTTTCTACAAGGCACATAAATGAGAGCCTATGAAGACTTCAGTCTTAGCGATATGTCTCCATACAAGACATTTTTTCTTAGAAAAAGAAAGGTCAAAACTTTGCCAGTGAGGGTGTGTATTTTGATACATTTCAAATTCCAGTTCTAAACTGAGGGGTTGCTACAGCCTCTGATTTAAACTATTCACTTTTAATGGGAGATTGAAAAAATAAAAGTTTTCATTAATTTATTTTCAGACGTAGTTGGAGTTGTTCTGCTGAAACTTTCAGAAAAATCTCTCTGAACCTTCAAGCAGCTTTCTGGGAAAGTGTTGTAGTAGAAACTGTGAAACAATTGAACCATTACTACCTAGCTCTACTTCTGATGTCACATTAAAAGTAATTTCTTATATTTACATCGATAAAACTATTAATGTCCCAGGAATTTATAGAAAATTATTCCTTCAGTAGAAGAAAGTGACAGGGTTACAGGGTTGGCAGAAGTAAGAATTGCATGTAAAACACTGAGATCCCTCCAGAACAGGTTCAAATGGCTTTGAAGACTGACCTTCCAGAAAAAAAAAAAGTCCTTAAAAAGTCAGCTTTCTAAAAATATGCTGTTTTACATTGCCATTTCACATAATTTTCTATGTGAAAACACTCTTACTTTTTCAAGTAGAATTTGTGCTAATGACTATTCTAATCTAGTCCCGGTGCTTTTACAGACTGGAAACAAAAAGTTATAAAGCTATCCTCTATTCCCTGTGTAGTACATGACTTCAGGAACTTGAATCTGCCAGATAGGCACTTAACAAATTACTGTTCCAGAAAGCCACTTTTACCTCATTCTTTTGACAAGCTTAGATTATTTAAACTAGGCAATAAGCCAGCTTTCATGGTAGCACAAGATGAATAAAACAGCACAATGTCATTATATCAATTAAGAGTATGTGATACTGTGCTTGTGCGAGCAAAACGTGTAGAGCCATTGGGTTCTAGCAAAAACCATGCCCCTCAGAGCAATTGGTCCTTATGAATATGGATGGAGATTGTTAGAGAAAAGAATCTACATATGACTCTAGTTAAGGCTGGATGTTTTTGTAAGACACTTACAGTTGAGTGAGAAGAAAAATCAGCAGACCAAAAGGATGAAGTGTATCATCTGTAACAATTCCCTCATCCCCAGAATCTTTTCTAACTTGTCTATGCAAAACTGCTTCATTTGCTTCCTTACTACTATTTTTAATTATTCAGGGCCTAAACTTTCTTCAAATGAGCTTTCTTAGTATCAGCCCTAGATCATGACACCCACAAAAATCTTTCAACTATGGAAACTCAGTTGGACACTTGCAAAGAATATCTAGGTTTACTTAATGATTGAAACTGAAGAACAAAAACACTGATTGGAATCAATGTAATTATGCAAATGCTTAGCTTCACAGTTTGTACATTAACCTTTTTCTCTCCCTCTTCCTTCCTATTTTCTCCTAGCTATACCTCCCTGTTATTGTGATTTATAATAAAATAAATATATTTTACACAGTGTTTATATAGTACCATTTATAATAAGTCCTAAATTCATAGTATGGATTACTGATTGCATTCCAATTTAATAATAATTATTCATGTTCAATGAACACTTTAAGGTATAAATGCTCCACAGTTCAAAAGCCAAATCCAACCAACCCAAAATCTACGCAAGAATCTGCTTACCTGTCAGTGTTACTTTCCGTATTATGACACCCGAAGACTTAAACAGAGCTGGCAAAGAGCTTTTTGATATTTTCATAATGAGCATTGTCTTGTGCCATCAGACTCAATGTTTTCTCAGAAACTTCTTATATCTTGTTAGGAAATAGTCTACAGTTCCTGAGTCCACTAAGCTTTTCCGAGTGCTCTTATTTCTCACATTGCAGTATTTGTTTTTGCAGTCTCCAAGCATACCGATCACTGTAAATTTTCACCCTGATTCATACTTTACCAGAAATATCTGTCAGGCTTAATCATAAAATGAGGTAAAGTTTTACTCAATTTGACTTCAGGCTTCTAACTACAAGACTGGCAGAAATGTTTACAAATGAAATGACTAGTACTTCAATCTGACTCCTTTCTTAACAACCGGCATTTTATTTGCTTGTTAACCTCTATTATGTATGAGTCTGTATTCCAGACATTAAATGCGTTCAATGTTTATAACAACATATTCTCTTGTATACTCCAGTTATGATTCCATTCTTTCTATTTCTGTTGTATATCAGTTTCAAGGACCAAGGCTTTTGTTTTACAGCATAGCCCCTCAATTCTAAACATTGATATATGGGTATACTACAATACTACTATAAACTGTTAGCTTAACTGTTTTTTGAACTGGGACTTAGAAAATGTACTTGAAACTTTATATTTGAAAATAATTACTTACTTCAGCTCCTATGTAACAAGTCAAAGCATCTGTGATCTGTACAAATACAGGTGAGAGATTCTTAGGTTCTTAACTCTTACCACTCTGGGTTTCGTTCATTTGCTTCATCCTTTTTGCATTTGGTCTGTGTTCAAGATTTGATTGAACCTTGTAGTTTATATTACTTACATTTACATTCTCATACATTCATGAAATTTGCTCAGATATTAGCTTTCTATTAAAAAAAAAAGACTCATTACAATCATATGAATGACTTGGTGTCTAAACACACTTTGAGACCATGATCTCTTTCCTACCTTAAAGAACTTCAAGCTTTCAACTAACAGTAGTCCATAATTTTCCAGTCAGATGGCTGAATTAACACTTAGAAGTGTAGATAGTGTCAATAATTTTTCAGGGTGGATTCAATTTTTGTAGATTTATGATCAGTTTTTCCTGGCAAGCAAGGCTGAAGTCAGTAAATTAATCCTTTGTAACCTCTAAAGGCTCAGAAGAGTTTCCTTTGGTTAAAGTCCCAAATGCTTGCTCACATACCCAAACTACCTGAACTATTCTAACACTTCTAGCCTACAAATAAAGTCTGAAATGTGACAAAATCTCCAGAACTTCTTTCCCAAGTTTCATAAAAATGGTCATGAAAACAAGCAACCAAAATGTTTCCTAAAATATCTCAGCTCCTGAAAAACAGTTACTTCAAAAAATAAGTAGTCAGCTAGGAGGAATGAGGTGAATCTTGCTTTTTCTGGACTAACTCACTAATCTCTACATAATATTTCTTCACCATGAATACAGCCAAACGGTTAATTAATATTAAAAGTGAGGAAAAAAAGAGAAGGAGAACAACAATATACATTTAAGCCAGCAACGTTCCCTGCATGATCCTTCCCGCAAGCCTGTGCTTAGAGTTAAGGGCAGGGAGGGATAGCCAGAAGGAAATCCTGGCCACAGCGTTTCATGCAGAAAAAGCAGAGTAATATTTCAGAACTACTTTGTTATCACATGTGCCTCAGTCAGAAATGTCCTTTTCTTAACAACAGAATAACCCGATGTCATGATCAGCTTTTATGGTCTGATGGAGGCCACACTGTGTTGTTTTTAAAAAAAGCTAAATGATTTATCCATTTATGGGGGGAGGTGGGGAGGGAGGAAGTAATGTTCTGTGTTCTGTAATGTAATTGTGGAACACTAATACTAAAGAAATCATTAGATATTTACTCTGAGCAGCTACAAACAAGGTAAGCTATTTTGACAGGAATCTTCTCCGTCTTTAACTGCATCCAGCAAACATTTGCAATTGTAGACCTATTGTAAAGTACTGGAAGGGGAATTCAACCAATTCTAGTTGCTCTGAGTAATGAATACCTGCTGCTTTTTAACTCACTAAGCAAAGTTCATGCTAAGTCACTTTATGTATTATGTCATGTTTTGTGGTGTTGCTTGACAGCTAAGTTCTGCCTCTAGCATGTTTGCCTACTAGTTTCTTCTTCTTAAAGAAAAAAAAGGAAAAAAAAAAAGAAAGAAAAAAGCTTCTATAATAAGAGAGGGGAAATTTAAATCTGTTTGGTGTTTAAATCTTATTTTCACTGAACACAAAAAAAAGTTGATGACCATCGGTAACAAATCCTGTCCATTATCTGACACAGTTCAGAGAAGGGACATAAGGGTGCATCTGGATGGGATCTGCTTCACATGCTGTGCCTCTTCTCTTTATTGCTGGTTGTTCAGGCATGAAGCAAAAACACTTCCAAAGAGCACATTCACACATTGATGGAACATAAACTTTACCACACTATTTAGCAGTATGAATGTTTAGGCTGCAAGTCAACCTGAGGGCACCTTGGCTAGCCTTTAATGCTTCTTTTTACTTTTTGTAAGAACAAGTCTTGCTGCTGAACATCACATAGCATAGAAGAATAAGCCAGCAGCTATGCGAATAAAAATTACACATGGTTTATTTTATTTTTAAACATGGTGCACACTAGAATTTAAGGAAACGAAATTAGGGACATCACAATTTATTTCCTGTTGGTTAATAATGCCTACCTTGTAGGAATTAGAAGTTAAATAAAACTTTAATGACCAAACATAATGAAGTCAGTGTGAGTGTTTCTCCAAACTATCTCCATTCGATTAATGAGCTAGATGGAAGAGACAGGAAGCAAAGGAGTACATCACTTTCCACATATCTAGTTCTGGCTTTTAATCTGCAAAAAAAAATATGACAAGGCCAATATACCACTCATGCCTCACTTAACCCAAAAGCCAAGGGTACTTTGTAGTATTGGAACTGAGTGAGGCACTATACGATCTCTGAGGACAGGGTCCCAAGTCCTTCTAGTAAGATATAGTTCAGTCATTGATCCTAGTGAATATGAGACATTTGACAAACAGATGGTGTTAGTTTTATGAACCATGTAGCTGTCCAAGAGAGTTCAAAATAATTTAAAAATACATTTCTTAAGAACTTAACTAGGTACTGTTTCATTTAGTATAAACTTATAACAAAGTGAATGCTCAAATGACTTCAGATAGGTTGTTGCCAGCTGAACAAGTAGTGAAATATATGTGCTCCTCATAGATCTGGGACATGTTCCAAGCCTCATCACTGCTTCACTTGCTCCTAGATTCTAGCACACAAAATATCTGATAAGACATGTCACTCTAATGAAGACGTATTAGTTATATTGCAGATTACATCCAACACAGAGAATTCCAAGTGATGCCTCACTGTCATTTTCCAGTAGCACATATGGGCACCATTTGAAAAACAGAGCTCTTTAGATCCCCACTGGTAACATCAAAACATTTGTACAAATATAATTCCATAACCTTTTCAGCAGCTGCAGAGGTTAGATGATTGGAAACAGCCCAGCAATAACTGGAGGTTTTTAAGAACTACTAGTATGTCATGTCAAATCTCAATGTCGGAGGGTGAAGAAAGAAAGAGGTGGAAAAATAGTAGCAAAAAAAGAATCTTTATTAAGCTAGAAGTATATATAATCTGGATCAGTGGCAGAGACCAGTTTTTGTAAAAGACTTATTTGACTGTTACACAGAGATTTTTATATGTGCTTAAATGCCACTTGCATGTACATCAAGACCTTTTCATATTTAGAGCTTAGAATGAAGCAGGAACATAAATAAGTCAGAGTTATGAGTTGGAAGCATGGTGGTAGGAGAGCTAAAAAATATCTAATCAATCTAAAACTGTGCAAGCAGAATAAAGCACTGATCTGAAGGAAAGCATTAATGACATTGCAGTTTAAAAGCAGAAAGAAAAATGTAAATAGCTTTGGTGAAAGGTAGGGGGTTGCTCTCGAAGCCAGTGGTAGTCATAAATTATCTTCAGAAGAAGAATTTCATCCCTTTACTACTTTGGTCCTAGTATATAGGTATAGGTCACCGCCTGATAAAGCAGTAACGTACTCTGAACAACTGCCTAACTACAGGTGAATAGTGTAAAAGCCTTGATTCCCATCTTTCCTTTACCGCATTCACTGAAATACTAGATTGCACTATGTGACCCTTCAAGAGCTGGATTTGTGTTGTGCTCAAAAATTAAAACCTCAGGCTGAAGAAGAAATTAATATTTTATTTACAAATCGGATTAAGTATAGAAACTTTCTTAAGGCAGAAGTAGTACTTTTACTTCCTTTCTGTTTTGCAAACTGGTTGTATTGAGGTCACATGGCAAGGTTTTTGTAGCAGGGACAGCTGCAGTGATGGCCTCTGTGAGAAGAGAGCCTATCTTGGACAAAGCGAGTTCCAACTTGCTCCAGATTGGACACACTGCTAGCCAAAGCCGAGCCAATGAAGCTGATGGTACCTTGGTGAAAACACATTTAGTAAGGGTAAAAAATACTTTATAAAAGCTGTGAGAGAGAAGAGTGAGAAAAACTGGGAGAAATAACTCTTCAGACACCAAGGTCAGTGAGAAAGGAGCAGGAAGAGGTGCTTCAGGCACCAGACCAGAGATTCCTCTGCAGCCTGTGAGGATGACCATGGTAATGCAGTATGTCCACCTGCAGCCCATGGAGGACCATGTCAGAGCAGATATTCACACTGCAACCCCCAGAGTACCCCATGACACAGCAGGTGGACGTGCCCTGAAGGAAGATGCAGACCATGGTGATCCCACTCTGGAGCAGGCTCCTGACCAAAACTACAGCCCATGGAGAGAAGCCTATGTAGGATCATGTTTTCTGGCAGAAACTGTGGCCTGTGGGGGACTCATGCTGCATCAATCTGTTCCTGAAGGACTGTGCCCCACGGAAACAACCCATGATGGAGCCGTTCTTGTGAAGAACTGAAGTGTGCAGGAAGGATCCACACTGGAGCATGTTCATGTAGGACTGTGCCCCGTGGGAAAAGGGGAAAAGGTGAGGAGGAGGGAGTAGCAGAGACATGGTGTTATGAACTGACTGGAGCCCCCATTCTCCATCCCTCTCAGGATGAGGGGAATGAAGAGTCAGGAATGAAGGAGTGAAGTTGGGCTTGAGAAGAAGTGGGAGGTGGGAGGAAGATGTTTTTACTAACTATCCTACTGTATTTTCAATTGCCAATAAATTAAACCAATATTCTTCAAGCTGAGTTTGTTCCACTTTGGACTGTTGCTGGTTAGCGATCTCCCTATCTTTATTTTGATGCATGAGCTTTTCCATTTTATTTTCTCTCTGTTGAGGAGAGGAAGTGAGAGTGTTGCTGGCTGGGGGTCTGACAACCAGCCTAGATTAAGTCACCACACTGGTGGTTTTTTTCAGTATCTTAGGAAGAAAAAAAAAAAAAAAAAAAAAAAAATGTTAAAGATATTTTTTTCAACTGACACAAAATAAGCACAAAAAAAAAAAGAAAAATGTTGAAGATATCTTTTTCAACTGACACAAAATGAGCACAAGAATAAATCACTGTGTACAGGTGAACTGTCCAGCGTGAGGAGTACAAAATCCTTTGCAGTTAAAAAGTGCCATTTGCTACCTGTAATACTCATAACACTGCTGCTAACAGGGTAATAAACAGATGCGGATTTATTTTATTTTTTTACATATATATCCATTCTCCTTTGTGATGATAGAAAAGAGTATAAGCTTAGATGCTCATAATACATTAGATGAAAACAAATGAAGGAGATAGAGTCACAGAATCATAAAGTTATGTTGGAAAAGACCTTTAAGATCATCAAGTCCAACCATAAACATAACGCTGTCTAGTCCTACTAAACCATTTCCTCAAGTGCCACTTCTACACATCTTTTAAATACCTCCAGGGATGGTAACTCCACCACTTTCCCGAGCAGCGTGTTCCAATACTTGATAACCATTGCTGTGAAGAAATTTTTCCTAATATGCAACCTAAATGTCCCATGGCACAACTTGAAGACATTTCCTTTCATCCTATTGCTTGTTACTTGGGAGAAGAGAGTACGGGGGGAAAATCACTTCCCTAATCCTGATACGCACCAGGATGCTGTCAGCCTTTCTGGACACCTGGGCACACTGCTGGCTCATACTCAGTTGGCTGTCACCCAATACACCCAGGTTCTTCCCCAAGCCTGTAGTGGTGCAGGGGTTTTTTTGTGACTGAAGTGCATGACCAGACACTTAGCCATGATGAATCTCTGTAGAGCCTTCCTACCCTCAAGTAGATAAACACTTGTCCCTAACTTGACGTCATCTGCAAACTTACTGAGGGTGCACTTGGTCCCCTCATCCAGATCATTGATAAAGACACTAAATAAAACTGGCCCCAGCACTGGGCCCAGGGGAACACCACTTCTGACCAGTCACCAACTGGATTTAACTCGATTCACCACAACTCTTTGGACCCAGACATTCATGCAGTTTTTTACCCAATGAAGAGTATGCCCATCCAGGCATTGAATAGTCAATTTCTCCAGGAAATGGTAACATAATACTAATATACTGTAATAATTACGTGAAAGGCAAAGTCCTTAAATTGTATTCAGTTTTCTACACTATAGCATTAATTTTACTCAAAGAACTCTAAAAGGAATGTAACACTGATGTATTTCTAAGGTAAGGATCAGCTCAGTCTGACAAAGCACTGAACAAAGACAACCTGACACAAGAAAACAATCAGGCTCTGGAGTTAGTCTCAAGTAAATGAGAAGTAGTAAATGATATTATCCACTTATATCTGATGAGAGATTATGTATAAAATGGATTTCAGTGACAGAAGAGTAATCGTTACACTAAAGAAAGATATTTTTCATACTTCGAGATAGAACTGTATCAGAGATGCACTAAAAAGAATGTCGTCTTGTACAGATGTCAATGCTCAGTAAAAAAATAATGGCAGATTACGAGCTGAGAATGTAAATATGTACAATTGTGAACAGCAAAGGATTTTATGGACACAAAGAATCACAACCAGAACCAGAAAATGTTACAAGAAAACCCCTTGTTAATGTTATGACTTCTGGAAGTTAGAATTTCTGGAGAATATTCAGGCAAGAACTTTAAAGGCAAAAGCAGTTTTAAAATGATGTCATAGCACACTCTTAACAGACAACGAACCCTGTCTACCCACAAAGGCATAGAAAGAATTATTTGGTAGCATTAACTGTTGAAGGAGTATTAACAATGGTAAAACAGACAAGAGGAATAGTTTATCTGTCAGCATTTCACCATAGCTAATGGAGTGGAATAGAAGCAGATGAAACCCTGGTGCCAGCGTGAGTAGAAAAGAGGTAGGTCTGTCCTCATAACATCATGATGGGGAGTGGAATGATAGAGTGATAGCTCATGTCCCTGCATTGCAGGACTGTGGATAAGGAGAACCAAAAACTGCTTGGTCTCCCTGTACTTGACATCTAAACATTCTGTTAGTTAAGAATTGAGGGTAAATGAAGCCTTCTCATCCCACTCAGTAAATCTGTACCTACTGACACTCAAGTTTCTCAGGAGAGATTACCTTCTGCTTCCTGGAAAAAGAAAGTGTGGAAACTATTAGTCAGAAAATTGTGACAACAAAGCAGAGGATTACAGTCCACTAGGAACAGGTGAGCAGGCCTGGGTTCAACACTTAGCTGGCACACAAAGCAATGAAAAAAGGCAATAAGCAAAGATGCGTTGAAACACAGGTCAGCTGAGAACAGGTACAGGCTAGGTGAAACTAAAACTAGCTGCCAAGTAGTAACCCTACAATGGCACAAACATACGGAGCACAGGCCAGAATAAGGATGTCATTAAAAAAGAATTATTAATGGGTTTATTGTAGAAATATCCAAAGAAACAGTCAGGACAAGTTGATTAAAAAGCCATTCTCAATAGCAGGAACATAGGTAACAACCTCTGCCTGCAGCAAGTCACAAACACTGCACAAAAGGTACAATCCTAGTTATTGTTTGAATACTTTCAGTAAGCACACAACCTGAAAGAAGACAGAACTACATAGAAAAGAAGAATTTGCAGAAGATTCTAGGAAATTAATCTCTCTTTACTTTTCTGAAAGATTAAGATTTGTTTTTAGAGTTTGTGGTCTTCCTGTATTGATTGTCTCCACACAGTACATAAAACATTCTAGGAGGTAAAATCTTGAATATACTGTTCAGAAGAGCTTATGTAAAAATAAGAATTAATGGAAACTCGTCTTTACTGTAGGAAGCACTGGTGAGTTCTTTTGAAAAGAAGTGCCCCAAATGCTTAATATTTAATTAAGCATCATGTTGTTGGAGCTCTGATGGCATGAGGACTTTGATAAGAAGAGTTTTTTGTATTGCATTAATACCTTCAGCTATTCAGGTCTTTGTTGGTGAAAAATAGTTAAACACAAGTTAAGAGCAATTATTCAGCTACCTGTCATTTAGACTTTATTACTGATTATGTCAAAGGATATTTAGGCACATGTCATGTATTTATTACTTGCCTATATATCTGTCTATTATCTATTTATATATTATTTGTCTATATATCTATCTATTATCTGTCTATATTTGCCTATTTATCTAATACATCTATGTAAAAAAGATCTGCATCATTTAGATAATCTCAGAAAGGCAGCTGATGCCCAGAGTACATAAGGAAGGCTAAAAAAAGAGTGGAAGAAGAGAATGCAATGGCTACTACAGAAAGAACAGAGGAAGGTAATATATGTTCTTATATATTATTACTCATGATAAGTTTACTGAATATTGAGGTACACTATAACTATTAACAAAGGGCTACAGCAGAAACTTATGAGATAATATGGCTTTCCTCATCATTTCACATGTTGGGAAAAGGAAGTTGACATTAATATGTCAATTTATGAGGTTAATAAACCTGTTCCTTAAAAGGTTTCCCTTGAAGAATTGAGATAAGGCCTAGATTTCCCGGCTCTTCATTGTACACAATATTTTTAGAGGACATAGTCATATTTAGAGTCAAATTCATAAAATTTTTAAATGGTCGATTGCCTCAGTACAGAATAGAAATTTTAATTCTTAGCATCTATTTTGCACAAACCTATTTTATTTCCTTAATTAAAGGACAGATAAACCACTGTGAATATGAATGACTGATTACATTATATCAGTATTAAATATTAATACAGGATATGTGAACATTTAATTAGGATGACTGAGACTGTAACAGACATATGCTTAGATGGGATAAATAACACTTCCTGAAATGCTTATTCTTATTTTTTGACGCAAGTCAGTCAGTCTTTGATCAGCTGTATAAGAACTACATTGACCTAGAAAGCATGCAAACACAGAGAATGCAACAATCTTTCTGGCAAAACAAGACATTCTGTGGTTTCATAAAAACATACCAGAATCATTTAATTCATATGACAAATCCAGCAGCTTACTTACAGTAGATTTGTGAGTTTTTCTTTTCTTTTTTTAGTTAAAAAAAAATGCAATGTAACAAGGCTGTTTTGAATCTGAGAAGAGCTTGTTCTAGTCAAGAAATGTTTGTTTAAGTGTTCTAATATTTCTACTGGAAATACGAAAGCAGAGTCCTACTGAAATATGAAAATCCAGGTAAGTTCCTTCATGAATACTAAAGATCATTTTTTAATGTTATGATGAGATTTTATCTGACTTATCACTGAGTCAACCTACCAATGACTGCCATCTGACCATCATTTGGTCAGCTATATGCAATTCTAAAACCTTCCTTTGTACTACAGGAAATTACATGAGCAACCTTCTTACCAAAGATAAGATACGATTCTACGTTATTTAAAGATCTTTCATTCCATCAGCTTATATATATATATATTTTTTATTTCTTATAAATGTGTCAAATTTCCTATAAATAAAGATTTTATCACATACCTGAGATACGCAGCAATTTCAAAGGTGGAATGTAGTTGCTAAATGAGAACAAGCAATATATAGGTTTGGTTTTATATATAGGTATTTTTATCATGTATGTGATGAAATAATATGAACATTTTTAGCAATTGCTCCTTAGTTCATAACAGTAAACACTGTTTCTCATGCAATAAGATTAAAAGGTAGATGATAGATCTGCAGACATTACTTGAATATGGCAGGAACATATTAGCCTAGAATCCTAGAAAAGGCAATGGGTTCTCCATATCAGGTACCATGTACACCTTATGATTTTCAGTTACGTTATTCACAAACACCATTTTGTGATTTTGCTTTTTACAAATAATTTACTGTGCTTTACTATTTCAAGTTCCTCTGGTCAAGAACACACACTGTTTTAAAGCTTTGGTATACTGTGATATTTTTTAGCAATGATACCAAATAGGTGTCTTGACCTCAGTTTTCAGCCTTATGTGATAGAAAAAAAAAACCCAAAACCAGTCTCCTTGCTCTAAAGCAGACTGACATTCTCTTCGTTAAATTTGTGATAATGACAAAAAATGGAAGAGTACTAACTTTCTTTCTTAGTCTAGCTCGTCCTTGGAAATCTCCTCTATTATTACTATCCAGGCTTAACCTTGATTAGCTTGTCAGATCTGATATAATCAGAGCACAAATGAGTGTTATCGCCTTTCAAGACATCCTGCACCACATTTCTATACTACTTAACAAATTTGGTTTTGAACTCCTTGCAGACTAGACATTGTTAAAATGAGGGAAGTGGTGAGAGATCATGGGAGCTAGGATGGGTAGCTAAGCCTAAACACAGACTAGATCTGATGCTTGGTACTTAAGATCAACACAGTGAAATCCATTTGTGGCAGAGTAAAAGAAAAGTGGAATTGAAGTATTATTTCACACTGCAACATGAGAACAAAGAAAATCCATGTTTGTTTTTATGGTGTCATAGAATATGTTATCAGAAAAAAAGGGTTTGTATTTATTTTTTGAGCAGAGCAAATGAATAATGTAGCAATTTTTGTGGTTGTCTGGCAATTACAGAAAAAGTCATCTTTGCTAAGGTGACATATCGTGATGTCCTTCCAACAGCGTCTCACACACAATGTTAGGAAAGAAAGTATAATAATAGAAATATTTCGAAAATTTTGAAATTGGAACAATTTGATAAATGATCACTGTTCCTATTAAAACAACATATATCCACTTTTACAAAAACAAGGCATTAATTGTAAAATTTCTGTTAGAGTTGATTAGTTTTAGCATATCCTGCCAATTAAAATGTACAGTCCAGAGGGAGCACTCTTGTACCTAACTTGGTTTCCCTCAGAGTAGTACATGATGTGTTATTTGATGCCCTTCAAAGGACACTATTAGCCAAGCTATAAAGTGTCTGATTTTATTAGCTTTACTGGGTTTTATCAGTTTGTAAATGTGTTATTTTCTCCATTTATTGTGCCTACGGGATCCAGAGATAGAGTGAGCTTCAGCTTAATATGTTGTTGGAAGGTAGTAGTGGTCTTACTTTAGCACTCTGCACTGTGATGCGATGACATTGAAGGTAGAGTCATGAAAACACTAATGTCAGGGCCATTTATCAAGGCAGTTTCTCACTACTATAAAACTCTACTGTGACATTGAATTCAACAGTGGGCTTTTTGTCTTAAACAGAGTGTTTCTGTCCTGTATAACTACCAATCCCCAGTTGCAGAATAAGATGTAGTTAATAATAAAAAAATAGGTCACGCTGATGTTTAACAGAAGAGAACTGTTAAGTTCTTAGCATGGAATTCTGGAAGGTAGGAGCTTTTGGAAAGGTTTAGTTGTCATCACATTTATTTACCTTTTTCTGGGGTAGTATACTGCATTGGAATCCAGTTTTCCTTGGAATCCTTACAAATAGCACAAGCATTTGCTGGGGTGATCAGCACGAAATGTATTTTTTGCAATGGATTTGTAATGACAATAAACAATGTGCTAGTATAAATGGTCCACCTCCTACACTCTGCATGTCATGCCTAGTATTTTTTCAAATCCCTTTTAAAGTAGTTTCCAGATGCAAAATATGTTTGTATCACAAATTTCCCACTGTACAGTCCTGTTTTCACATCAGGCTGTCTTCTCACTGTATTCTGATTGCTATATGAGATATATTTAAATCAATATGCATTTTTAAAGCTTTTCTCATTTATTCAGGATTTTATCTGAAAATTATGACAGATACCACATGAACAATATCTCTACACAACTGAAAAGCTCAGAACTCTGAAGTACATTCACAAGTTTTGATTAGAAAATGTTTTTTCAGAACAATATAAAAAGAACACACAAATTAATCTGGAACAAATATACAAAGAGAGGAAGATGTCTTTATTACTAAAAAAATTTCTCCAAGCTTGTTGCTATGCTTGGCATTATCTTGGATTTCACAAGACTCCTTTACCAACCAGAAGGAGATGGATAGTATTAAGAGGCAAGGACATTCACTGCCAGAAATAAAGGAGCGCTGTACACACTTAGATTCTCTAATCATTCTAAAATACCATAGTTCAGAGGTGAATGCATATAGAAGCTCTCTCAGTTTTACTGGATCATCTTAGAAATGACAAACCTGTAACTGTCTGGATAGCATCCTCTGTTTTACCTGTTTTTACACCAAAATGCCACAGAATAATCTCCAAGTTTTAAGCCTTGATAGGCTCTTTGAGCTTTGCAGATTTGGCAACTGTTCTGAAATTTTTTCTGTTCTGAAATTTTTTCACATCTACGACCAAGTCAAAAAAAGAAAAGGACAAAAAATGTTAATGAAAATAGGTTTGCATTTAATTAGCTATAGAGATATTACAAGCTGACTGTATTAGGTTAAAGATGACAAGGATCTGTCTACATGCTGTCTTGTGCAGACAGCCCTGGAGTACATGGGGCCAAACAATATAGGCTACTGCTTGTGCGGTATTAAAATATCTAACCTTTCCAGTAAGGCAGTTCGGATCAGGTCACAAGCTGTTACTCATTACTAAATTCCTCTCCTTAAAAGTTTCAGCTTGGTCTTTTGCACTCTGTCTTTTGTGTCTCTTGCAAAGGAGTAGCATGTATAGTGTATGAGGAAATGAGATCAAATTAGCTTTTGAATTTTCTCATGGAGTTTCACAGGAACTGAGCAAGGAAGAATGTAGATATAGATCAAAAGAGATACAGGCACCATCAAACTACCAGACATGGTGAAAAGTAAACCTTGTGGTAAAGTTCTAGAGAGACGGACAGATTGCTAACAGTGGAGCAGGATCTATTTCTGAGACAACCTTTTCTGGGAGCAGCACTTATCACCTCCATTCTTACTCCAAGATTTCTCATATTTCTCCTCTCCTTCACTCAAAGCAAAGGGAATAACACAGGGAACTAAGTCTTCAGAACTCTCTGCCCTGTGCAACGCTTTTTCAGCTTTATTCTTATTCTGCTCAAGATAGGGGTGGTACCCCCATTCTTAGAGACGCAAAATGCACTTTTGCTCTCATCTCTG
>VZZY01021253.1:0-22619 GCA_013400335.1 Eurystomus gularis | reverse complement strand
TGTGATTCTGTGATTTTGTCTTGGAAAAACAAACTAACCAGCTCTTGTTTTAGAGTGATAGAGTAGCATCTGTTTGGAAGCTCATTCTTTTCTCTGCTCTTCATGTCTGTAGGGCTGTAAAACCCGGTTGTAGACACCTGAAACTTAATTCTGATCTCAGACATGCAGGTATGCCAAAATGCAAGCAGCTGGTTGAAAAAATCCTCCTTGGCTGATGCAGTCACTAATTTTTGGTGCTTACATATACAAGGTTAGAATACAACTCTCAAAGTGTCAAGTCTGCAACATCTGCATCTTTTTAGGTAAACTGAATTGGTAAGCTGAGTAAATTAGTATTTGTAGACTGTGAATTTCAGTTTGCTGAATGAAACTGATAGAATAGATAAATTCTGTTGGTTTCATGAATTTTTGCAAGATTAGGCCTTAAACATAAAAACTCTACGTGAGTTTCTGCTTACTCTTCCTGCAGCAGCCACATTACATATGGTTGCTAGGTAGGGAAATCTTAATTTTAATTAGAGCAGTTATCCTGACATTTAATCTGTGAAAAAACAGGCAATTTTTTACTGTGTGTGGAACAATTAGTAGGAAGTACTTAAATATGTAACTTCATTATAAAGCCTGCTAGCTAGAGCTGAGTAGTGTCTAAATTATTGATACCTAATTTAAATACTTAGCCCTCAAGAAAACTACACTTTTATTTGCTAATTAATTAAATATCCCTTATAAATGACAGCCTTAGTGGTGTAGCTTCTCAGTTTATTAATTAAAAAACAACTATTTTGGTTGCTGTTGAGGTTGAGAGGCTGGGCCAGCCACTAGGTGAATGACAGACGCGCTCTATTAACCCCTCTCCCCTTTCAAAGGGGAAGACGAGGGCAATAAGGGAGAGAGACTTACAGGCTGGAAAAGGAAACTAAAACAGCTTCAATGAAAATAACAATAATAAAATGAAATGTATACAAATATACACAAACCCAATACTGAATCCAGTCCACCTTATGGCAAGTGCATCATCATCACCACTGATGCTGTGGAGCAGGCACTGGGGGAGTCCAAGACTGGAGTCAGTGGCAGATGGGAACTGGATTCAGGAACACAAGAATCAGGACTGAAGGAAGAACAGACAGAGTCCTCAGATGCTGGCCACTGAAGAAGAGAGCTTGACCCTCGTGATCCCTCAGCTTTATACTGAATATGACATATATGGGATGGAATACCTCACTGGTCAATTTAGGATCATCTGTTCTGGCTGCTCCTCCCCACAGGTGCGGCCTTTCACTTTCTGCACTCCTCAATATGGCACACAAGATTTAGCAGTGACCTTGGTTTCCATAGGAGCAAATATAAGCAACAGCCTTTCTGCACACCAATCATCATCGAATCATAGAGTCATTGTGGTTGGAAAGGACCACCAGGATCATCAAGCCCACCCTTCATCCTAACATCTCTCTAGCCACTAGTCCATAGCCTCAGGTACTACATCTACTAGTTTTTTAAACATCTCCAGGGATGGTGACTCCACCACCTCCCTGGGCAGTCTGTTCCGGTGCCCAACCACTCTCTCAGTAAAGAATTTCTTCCTAATATCTAATCTAAACCTCCCCTGACGCAACTTGAGGCCATTTCCTCTTGTTCTATCATTAGCGATCTGGGAGAAGAGATCAACACCAGCCTCGCTACAACCTCCTTCTAGGTAGTTGTAGAGAGCAATAAGGTCTCCTCTCAGTCTCCTCTCCTCTAGACTAAACAAGCCCAGTTCCGTCAGCTGCTCTTCATAGGGCATGCTTTCCAGCCCTTTCACCAGCTTCGTTGCCCTTCTCTGTACCCGCTCCAGCACCTCAATGTCCTTGTACTGTGGTGACCAAAACTGGACACAGTACTCAAGGTGCGGTCTCACGAGTGCCAAGTACAGGGGCACAATCACCTCCCTACTCCTGCTGGTCACACTGTTTCTGATACAGGCCAGGATGCCATTGGCCTTCTTGGCCACCTGGGCACACTGCTGGTTCATGTTCAGCCAGCTGTCGACCAACACCCCCAGATCCTTTTCCGCCAGGCAGCTCTCCAGCCACTCCTCTCCAAGCCTGTAGCGTTGCCTGGGGTTGTTGTGACCAAAGTGCATGACCCGGCACTTGGCTTTGTTAAACCCCGTGCAGTTGACCTCAGCCCATCGCTCCAGCCTGTCCAAATGCCTCTGCAGAGCCTTCCTACCCTCGAGCAGATCGACACTCCCACTTAATTTTGTGTCATCTGCAAATTTATTGAAGGTGCATTCGATCCCCTCAACCAGGTCATTGATGAAGATATTAAACAAGACTGGTCCCAAAACTGAGCCCTGAGGGACACCGCTTGTGACTGGTCACCAGCTGGATTTGACTCCATTTACCACCGCTCTCTGGACTACAATCCTTGGTAGTAGCTCTAAACATCAAGTGTTATCACTGCTAGAAGCAGACACTGTCTGTGAAAGTAAGCCGTTAACTTCAGAAAGTGCAGTTAGTTAGAAAGGACTCAGCTGTAAAGTAAAATCACTGAACAGAATTGTTCTAACTCAAACCAGGACAGTTGCTTTCTTTTCTCAGAAAAAATAGAGACCACAGAGAGTGAAGAAAGACCATACAGAAAAATAACACCTTTAAAGGACAATATAAGCAAATTAAAGACTAACTATTTGTAGGTGTCTAAATAATTGAGAAACTAATAGTTGCTTGGTCTCGATCCCTGGTGCTGTCAGTCAATGTTCTCTCCCATTTTATGAGTTTCTGCAAACTGTGATGACTTTTTCTTGTTTTGCTGATCTCATTACACTGATAAAATACAGAGTAGGTCAAAAAATGCGGAAGTATTTTTTTTATAGAAGAAACTGCAGTACATCTGTCTGTAACTTTTCAGGAATGTGTTCTAACTGGAAAAGAAGAACATGTTAGAAGCTCATTCTGGAAAACCCTAATTTGAAACAAGATGAGCCTTTTGCTCTATGTGTATCAAAGTCCTGTCAGAATCAAAAAGTGGATGAGAGAGGTGAGGCTGTGCTCCCACTATCTGTCCATGTATGTGGCTTATTAGTTGCTTGCCTAACTTTAAGCACTTACTTGTTGTCATTAAATTATTCATTCTTGATAACACAATGAGAAATACTTGGATGATATCTGTAGCATATCTTTCAAATTGCCAAATCATTACCTTTTCCCTTTTTAAAAAAAAAAAAATTTGATAGTAAATGGAGGAGAATTAGTATGCTAATAAGAACTTTGCTTAAGTGCCTTAAGTAAGGTGACATGGATTTTGAACTTTGAATGAACCTGCTGTTTATTTTTTTAGGTGTATCTATATATCTGTGTATCTCTATCTCTGCTTCTATCTTTGAAAAATGCTGCAGAACAGGAGAACTCTTTCCCTTTCCACATGATGAGGAAACTTTAAATGCATCAGTTTTGCTGGTGCTGTTCAAGATTCAAAATATCTATTTTTACAAAAGGCCCCAAAACACAGCATATTTAATACATAGATTTAGGAATATAATTATTTAAAAACCCCCACTACATGTTATAGCAAATGTATTTAGGGAATCAAACCCTTGGAATCTGATCTGAGAGTGGAAATAGATAAAACATGTGCTTCAGTATATAGTCACTTTCAGGTCCCTAGTGACTTGATGTTTGCTTTTCAGTTGCTTTAGAGAAATGAAATGCATTGGAACACCAAACCTTTCAGGGCTGCTTAGGGTATACAAAAGCTTTTTGTTTATGAAACAGAACATGGCAGGCTCTCTTGAGGAAAAATCTGGACACTTGTTCAGATTCTCTTTCCCTTCTAATACCTACAATTAATGTTGGCTGGGAAAAAAAAAATAGCTACAATACACTGAAAATGTGGATATTTCAAGTCCCAGAAAAATAAAGCATAGTCCATTACACATGTATAAATAATACAAATAAAGTATAAAAAGTACAGAAATAGAAAGAATGTACAAAAGTATAAATAATGCAAGTGAAGAGTGAGTGTGGTCATTTCAGGAAACACAAGCAAGTCATAAGCAAAAAAAAAAAAAACCTCTCTTAATCTGAGAAGCAGCTGTAGGCCAAACAGTTTTAGGACAAGTTTTAATTATGAAAACCTTTAGAGATATCTATAATTGGCCTTTGGTGCTGGCAAGCATCCAGCCTAGGTTTGAACCATAGCTGAAATAATTGAATTACAAATGAAAATGAGAACAACGTTGCTACTGTAAATTCAAGAATGCTGAAGTTAGAAGTGTCCAAATTAATGTGGCCATAAAGTCATTTGGATTTCCATTTATTATAAAAATGGTGAACATTTACTTCCATTGACAGTCTTGTGTTTAATGCACAAATCAAGTGGGGGTAAGGAGAGACTCAGGTAAATCTGAGACAGCCATGAAATAAATTTTCATGACTTCAGTTTTATGTGGTGCTTCCTATGTTCACAGCAGATCTCTCATTAGCTTCAGTTGCTGTTTTATGTGAGATTTCTAGGTAATGAAGGACACAGAATGACCACTTTGGGAAAGTGTGATGTTAGTGACTTGCTTAGTATCAAGTCTGGTGAGAGAGGCAAGGACCTGACCCAGTCTTTCTTTTACCAGGGCAGCATTCAAGTACAGTCATCCTTTTATCAAAGCTTGCTGTATGTGTCAGCCATCTCTTGCCTCACACAGCATATGCTCCAGCTAATAAAATAATAGCTTTATCAGCATACTATAAGTGTCATCCAAAATATCATGCAGTGACATGGATATTTCAGCAATAGTAAACTTGCCCATACACAAGTGCAGTGAGGTGCCCATACACAAGTGCAGCAAGCTCAGAGTGGTATTTCTTCAGCTTGTGCCCTTTACTGTCTGGGTAAACAAACGGTTCCCTAAACCGTCTTCACCAACAAGTTTTGATTTATTGCTTCCAGTCAGTCATTAGTCCTCATCCTGTCTCTTTCCAGTCCCTCTCAGTGTGGCATCCAGTCCATTCAAGCTCCAGTCCAGTGGATGATAGCTCAGTAAAGAGAATGGCATGCACCAGTCTTTCCCTGAAATAGTCAATTTTCCCTGATTCTAGTCTTTCTGCATGTCCTGGACTTGGCTAGGATAGGGTTAATTGGCACCAGGAGCTGTGAGGCGGCACAGCCGGGGTAGGCAACAGAGCCAGCCAACGGGATATTTGTTACCATACTGACATCATGCCTGCTCTATAGGGGGGCGGAGTTTAGGTGGTTGGGTGGTGTTTTTGTATCACTTTCTTTATATATTGTTTCATTACTGTTACTGTTATTACTATTATTTCTTCTCATTTTGTGTTGTTTCATTAAATTCTCCTTAACCCGTGAGGGTTTTGCCTTTTTCTTCCTATTCTCTTTCCCATCCCACTGAGGGGAGGGGGGAGGTGGGCAAGTGAGCGGCTGGATCTAAACCACAATGCTACTTCAAACCCAGTACCCGCTGTCAGGACAGCTTACAGGCACCTCATTTCATCTGACTTTCCCCTGACTTTTGAGCTTCAGTCTTCCTTGTCTCTTAATCTGACTTTTCCATTCCAGACTATCTTTGATAAGGTTATTATCCAGTATATCTGTTTATATTGTGATTTCCCAGCCAAGGCCAAGTCTTCCTCTGGTCTTCCTCATCTTTTTTTCAGAGTGGCAGTTTTCTGCTGCAAGCTACTTACCAGTTCTTGCCTACATAGTTTCATTTTCCCTTTTCTGATTTCTTATCCTGGATTTCCACTGTCCTCACATCAGCATCTTTTTCTGTTTTAGACTCAGTTATAATCTAGTCTCCTAACCTTCTGTCTTCTTCCATCTTTATTCAAATACAGCCTTTTAAGATTTTAAATCTTACAAGTAACACTGAAATCACTACATGTATCTAATTGATGCCAGTTGAGAATCTGGGCATATTATGGGGACATTGTTAGTATCTACTATGGAGGTTTCCTGACACTTCCACCTTCCACCACTGACCCTCTTTTCAGTGGTTTATAACTTTGCAACACTTTGGAGATGAAATTTGCCATGCTGTATGTCTGCCTCAGGCCTTTCTTGGCTAGTTCCACTCAGAACAATGCAGTTGTTTCCAGGAACAAGGCTGTGGAAAATGCAGCAATTGTTCACATGGAAAAAAAGCAATGTTGAGAAATCAACTAATTTTCATCAAGCCTTCACCTATTGTTGTTATGACCACCCCAGGAAAATCTGCAAGGAAATTAATTATTCTTTCTTTTGGGAAGGTTGTGCGCTAGCTGTGGTCCTATGCAAAACCAATTGTGGTCAGGTAACTGTAACTGTATTACCCTACCAGCTCCTAGTCTCAGAGTCCAGAGAACCACTGTTATCCAGACCAGAGACCCGGAGAACTGCCATCATCCAGACCCAAGTTATGGGCATTGCCCCACCATTCAGGCCGGAGTCTGGAGAACCTTTAGGGCCATTCTTTACACAGGCACTTTCAGCCATTATATTTCCATAACTATCTTCTGCACACAAGCACATTCAATTCACAGCCTTTTATTACATGGAAATTGGGGTTCTTCACATTTGTCTTCTACACACAGACACTGCCCAGCCTTTTCTGCTCATTTCTTTCTGCATTTTGCCTCTTTTTGCTCACTTTCTACTCACAAATTACGTTCTCAAAGTCCAAGGTTTCTGCTCACTTTCTGCTCACAAATGCTCTTCACTACTTTAATCACTTTCATCACTTTGTCCCTTTCTCTCTGCTCACTGGCACTTTCTTACTTTCAAATGCTTTCTGCTCAAACTGGTCCCACCTTGTCTCTTTCTGCTCACCTTCATTTTCTTGCAACCTCAGCAGTGGCATGCAGGACCTCCTTGAGGGGGGTTCCCAGTCTCATTTCATCCAGTTTCATAGGATCTTCCTTCAGACTGAGCGGCCAGCTATACCAGTTTTGTTGTGCTGGTTCAGCCATCATCATTTTATGCTGCCATCAGTTGCCTCATCACACAGGCCAACACCGAACTCAGTGACATCCCCTCAGAAGTCTTCTTTCAGACAATCCTGCCATAGGTTCCTGTGGGCCCAGCTCCTCCACTGCCCACTGTGGTGCCATCATCACCTGCTGGGCACAACAGAGATAGCTCCCTCAGTGGCCCTTCACATGGAAGGACACCACTGAGAGCTCAGCAAGATGCAACCAGCCTCAACAGAAGCCACACCCTACAGGAAACTCCTCCAACTCATCAGCTCCTGGCCTCGCCCACCACCCCAAACACAACCAGCTGGGTGAGGACAGAGAGACAGGTGGGCCAGATTCTGCCTCTGGAACATGAAGCCAATAGGAAAACCAAAACATTCTGCTAGGTTGTGACTCATTCACAGGTCAACTCCAACTTGGTGCCCACAACTCGGACCCCAGCACTTCAAAGATACGCTGTAAACTTTCCGTCTTGGATATATACCCTGCTGCATCTGTTCTGCTAAGGTATGTGCTGATTTTAGACACTACTGCCAGCAGTGCTCTTGGGCTGCTTACAGAAAAATATGTACAGTATTGGGAAGGATGTATTAATATTCATTGTGAAGCCCCAGATGATGTTCCTGCTGGAAATCAGCAGGCCTTTAGGTTGCTATGAATTACAGTCTTTAACAACAGGCATAGTTGTAGCCAAAATCCATGTGTAGCCAGCCACGTAGCATAGAATGAGCTGTCAGCATCTTCTTAACGAGACAGATCATACACAAAGGGCAGTGTGCATGTGAAATAAAGGGCAAGAGAAAAGGAGCAGTAAACAGGGATCCAGCAGGCAAAGTGAGAAAGTCTCTGCCTCACCAACAGATAGAGTTCAGCTATAGAGGACAGAGCTCTTCCTTGAATGCGACAAGAGGCTGAGTAATAAAAGGAAAAACACAACTTCTCAGACTCATCTGAGTTTTAAAAGTAATTTTATTGGACTTCTAATTTGCTTTCTAGGAAAAAGATAAGCCTTAATAAAGCATATTCATAGAACTTTCTAGTCTGACAGGATTCATATCGGAATGTGGATTCTAGAAATAATAGCAGTCCTGTCAGGAAATGGAGCTGTGTCACATGGCCTGTGATTTGTCCAAAAATAAAATTAATGCAAATATAAGGGATGACTAATTAGCACTTGCACAATAATGACTAGTAATAATTTTCAAAAATACCTGTTCCTAATCATAATCTTATGACAAACTTCAGATTTCAAAGAGTACCTTTGAATGTCATTGACTAAATTCAGATAATGAAAATGTACATTAAATGATCTAAGCTGTTCACAGACATTCTATAAATAGAAACAGAATTTTAAATTAGATCAGTAAATGATGTGTTGTAAATTATTTGTTCAGCTGTATTTATTATTCATCCAGTATGGCTCATTATTAAAGTCATTAAGTTTATTTTCTTTTTTCATTTAGGAATACTGTTTTGTTGCCTGAACCATGCCTTATAGCAATTTTAATTATTTTTAAAATTATATGATGAAAATTTTTCTGGAAAAAATTGTACAGTCAATAAATCAAACTTTATCCTGTTTTTACCATGTCCACAACCATGATCTATTTGATTTGAAGGCAACCTGTGAGATATTTTCAAAGTCCGAGTAGTATTAACAATATTAGAATCTAATTATTTAATTACTGCACATGGGTGGCATCCTGGTTTAGATTCTAGGGATTTTTATTGCCATACAGGTTTGTTTCTTAGCCGCTCATGATTGCTTTTTTGGAATTGTTTTCAGATGTTTCTCTTGTGGTTTTTTTCTGGTTTCTAGGTAATAGTAATCACAGTTACTATTATCCAGCCTGAACTCCAGGAATTTGTTAAGCTTCCTATTGGCAGATTTTGGCACTCAGATGAAACTCAGTTTTGTGTTCTAGAATTAACCTGTATGGAAGTCATTATAAAACTGGGGCATTTGAACTAAGTATCAGGGTTCATTGTGAATGGTATCAAAAGTACTAGTGGATGATCTGTTAAGAGAGGCAAGTCTGAGGAATGTTGGTCAGCCCCTGAGGTCGAACTGGAATCTGATTTTGGCAGTCCTGTAGTTTTCAATCATACAGCTGAATGTGTCTGCTCATCAGGCTAATTTTATTACTTCTCTAGTAGTGCATATCATTATAATGTTTTCTGAGCTAATACCTTTTTTTCTGGTTTTATTAGGTCAAGTATAGGCACACCACTTTCTCTGCAGATTTTTTTTAAATTAATTTTTTGATGGGTTGTAAAGGTCGAGAATAAATAAAAAAAGTCACTGTTATCTTTTCCACTCAGTATTGCACACATTACTTTTTAAAGTGTTATTGCTTTTCTCAGAATAGAAGTTTTAACATCATCACCTTTTCAAGCTCCTCCTTTTAATCCCATTACAGTCTGAGTAATGCTAATTCTGTCACCATCCAGAAATATTGCGTCTTTGTCAGACAGTTGCAGGAGATGTGTAAATTTCTCCTTCAGAATAAATAATCACTGTCCTTAAGGTGGACAGAAGAGACTTGTGTTTGTGTTATACAGATATTTTTTTTTACGGGCATTGAATAAGCTATCATGAAAGAACTTGCAAAACCAGGATTAGTAGGTCTGTTTGTGAGTATAGTGTGTAGCTCCCATCTACAACCTGAGGAGAAAGTAGGAGAAAGTACCTGTGGGTTTGGTTTTTTGTTGTGAGGGGTTGGAGTGTGTGTGTTTGTGTTTCTGAAAGGTAAGGGCAGCAATTTCCAAAGTCTGCCTCATGTCAACAGCCTGATAGTGTAGTTTTAACTGGAGTTTGCTTACACCTATTAAATATGCTGAACCTCTTTAAATCCAAATGTTGTTGGTTTTTAAGCATTGAATCAGTTTTATCGATAGCATTTATGTTTTGACCTATTTGAGCTGTATTAAGCCACTACATCGTTGATAAACCATGAAATTCAGTCCATATATGGAATGTAAGAGGATGTGTTCCTATGTTTATTGTAAAATAAAGAGAAAAGGGGAAGAGGAGGGTCAGAGGAGAGATATACAATGTAGAAATCTGCAGAACAAGTTGTTTCATGGTTCACTACGTTCCTAATTGTTGTTAGTGTAGGTATGCTTTGTTTTTTCATAGATATATTTGCACTGGTTTTTGAAACCTATTTTGTTCTTGACTTAGAAGTATTTCATGATAATTCATAGGGTAACTCAATGTAGCACAAAACTTCTAACTTCTCTGGCTTTCAGTTCTATTGAATATTCCTATGATCTTGCACTGGAGAAATGCAGAAGGAAAGTCCTGATTTATCTTCACTGTACTATAATTTATTTTGTATACATTCATCAAGTCTTGTCTTCTAAATTTACAGTGCAGATCTTTTAATTTCTGTCATGTGGAAGTTCTTTCATGTTCCTGATCTCTTTTATGCCTGCTTCTGAATCCATTTAATTTCTTGCCTTTTAATTTTTTTTTCCGTTGAAATAAATTATGCTTTTAATAACGCTTAGAATATGCAAAATTCTCACCAGGCTGTAAGTAACAAGCTATCATGTATTGCTGTTTTCAAAATTGTCTTTGGAGACTTATAAAAACACTGTATTTTTTTCTTTAGCAGCTCTTTGTCTTTTTTTGCTTCTGGTTCTTTCTTACTCTGAATTTGATAATTGGAAAACAAACGTTCCAGAAAACTTGAAAAGCTCTTCAGTTTTAAATATCTAGCATATGAATGGTTCATATAAAATCCTAAAAGATGTTCACATGGCTCTTTTTTTTTTAATCAAGTGCAAATATTATTCTTATATGAGTACAGCAGCTGATTGTTGTGACTTACGCTATATATTTTCAGATGCTGACCAGTTATGGGGTTTTATTTTTTACTAAACTGTTTTGCTATTAATAGGGCGTCATATGTGGATAACACTACCTTTAGAAATTTATTCTTGAAATGAAATACCTATGATATCTAAAAATTACATTGTCTGTCTGAGAAATTGTCCAAGTCCATGAACTGCTTCTGTCTACATGGAAGACGGAGTAAAAATCAGAGACTAGGATTTATGTTAGTTGACTAATGACGTGGAGAGCAGCCAAATGGCAAAGCAAGCCAAGACAGCCATCACAAGAGAAATAAAACCAAAAGAAAATGTGAATATTCAGCTGTGCAGAAGGCATTAGAACCATGGCAGGAAGGCTGATAACTAAGTGAAATGAATTGGTTTGTGAGAAAAGATTTTGAAGACTTGTGCAAAGTGGTAGGTGGAGAGGCCAAACAATGAAGTAGCTGAAGAAAAAAATTCAGAAGCCTTGACAACTGCAGGTGGGCCCTGAAATCCATAACCGATGAGCTCTACTGCAAACAAACTTGAAAATCCATGCGCACGTTTTATATCTTCTAGCCCACAGCAATTCAGCCTACATGTAACTGGTGGGGTTTTTTTGTATAAACAATGTTTAAAAAATAAAAGGCAGGAGGGGAAGGACCTCCACATGAGTGAACAACCACACCAGATACTCTGTCAGTTGCCCTACAATTCACTGTATACAGGTGCTTTCTGGCCGAATACTTCTTTCATCAGCATGGGCATTTACTTGCCAGCAGAAACTGTGATTGGTTTCTAGTGTTTTGAGCAAAAATTTAAAAGAAAAGGACACTTTATAAATTATAGTTATTAAGAAAAAAGTCACTGAGAGCTGGTTGAGCTGGAACAGTGGAGTTAGATGTTGAAAGTCACCTTTTTAGAAATATGAAGAAAAAAATCTATCTCACTCATGCCTTTTGCCCTCAGTAAACATTGTTCTTGCTGAAAGCTTCTAACCAATATAGGTAATACAAGATGATTCTTTGTTTTTAAATTAGTCAAGCTTTTCTCGATGGAGTTGTGTAAGCTTTGTTGGAAGATCGTTGTTACACATCACAACACTAAATACTTGCCATTTAGTGCTTCTGGTCTTCTTGCCAATTTTCCTTGTTGGAAATCTGACATACAGCATTTGTATTTGTTTTTCATTCTGTGAAACCAGTAAAGTTTCCTGAGTGTGTGGAATTAAAAAAACCCCAAGTCCTAACGTGTTACCAGTTGCCATATCAGGATCTATATAGGTTCAGTCTCTCTAGTGTATCTCTTATTATTCAAATCATTACTGTACCTAGGAATCTCAAACATAGTTGAGGACTATCTCATTACAGTAGACAAACTTAGAATTAAAAAGACTCTTTACCAAATAGACCATGGTATAATACAAGAAGAAAGCATAGTTCTATAAATATATTTCATTTTCATGCACCAAACGGATCTGCCAAAGGAAGCAGTTGCACATGTTCCCTGCTCCCAGCTATTAGCTTCTGTCTCTGTGCTACCGTGTCCTTTTTGGGTGGCATGAGTATTTGAATAGTTGAACAATGAACTGAATCAAGGAACTGGTTTTGTTGAAAGGTAACCTAGCAGGAGAAAAAAGATTTGAAGTTCAGTGCCTAGTTCTGTTTATTCTCCATAGGAAATAAAATCAAATTAATCATAGAAGAGGGCAACTACACTTATTCCCAGCATGTTTCATGAACTTATTCTTAAAAGTCCTACAATGAAACTATTGATGTTTTCAAAGGTAAACTATTCAATTTCTTACTCATTTTTCTGTTAGTAGTTTTTTGTATGTCTGACTTAAATTTCTTTGCTGCAATATTAACTTCTTGTTCTATTTACTGTGAACATGGATAACATGATTCCCTTTCTCCTACTTTCTAGTACTTGAAGGCTTGTATTTGCTGTCCTCTGTCTCCTTCCAAGTCTAAGCAGTTCCAGTTTGTTTATACCTTCCATTTCACCTATTTTTTCTAGCTTCTTTCAGTTCTCCACTGAACTTTTTGCTTGGAAAAAAAAAGCCCAAAGTAGTATGTGATTCCAGCTGATAACACACCGATTTTGAGGAAAAGGTAATAAAATCAGAGAGCATAATAGGTAACCTGGTTCGTTTTAATTGCTAGAGAGTAATCCTTTCTTTTGTGAAAACCCCTCTAAGGTTTATCTATTCCCTTCTTCCACTTCTTTGCATCTTTGATAGGACAAGCATTCTCAGTTGCCTTATATAACGTATCATACTTCGTATTTAAAATCAAGCCAGATTTAATTATAAAACTTAGGTGCTCTTGTTGGAAAAATCTCAGCTTCAAAATATGGATCCCAGTCTGTCTCTTTACAATTGATGAAAATGTATGATACAGTAAATGCTCATTTCAAAGTGAAGTTGAGGTAGAGGATAGATTAAAAGCCATTGTCGTATTTTTGGCAATATTCTCAGTGTACAGCACAGGAACCAGCTAGAAAAAATCTTCTACAATTTATTTTCCATTTTACCTCTCTTTTGTACCCATTTGTTTTCCATTATGTTATAAAATGGTGTTAAAGCAGCATAAAACTCTATTAATGCAGCATAAAATGCTATTATGAAGTACAATGCCTGAGATTATGGAAACAAAATTATAAACCAAACAATTCCTGTATACCTGCATTAAGTTCAGTCATAATGATGACCTGAAATTGTTGTCAAGGTATTTGTTATAACCATTCCCATATTCTGCTTTTTTCAGTCAAAAAAAAATAAGGCAAGATAAAAGTCACTTTGAGTAGTTTCACTGGTGGTCTTTTTGTATTTATGTATTTTTCATTTTATTAGGTACAGCTACTGCAGGTGTTAGGGTTGAAATGGAAAACTTACTGTCCTTCACAGATGCTTGAATAGATTATTATTAGCTTTGTCTTGAATTTTGTAAGGATTTCATATTAATAAAGTGGAGTTTTTCTCTGAATTGCCAGAAAACTTAACTTTCTCATATTGAAACAACTAACTGGAATTACAGAATCTCTGCTGGAGATAGCACAAGTATGCAGTAGTATGAAATATCCAGCATTGGTCAATCTCCTGTATTTCATACAAAAGGTTCACTAGGGAAAGTCTGTGTTTTAGAGAGAGATTCTGTCATCAGCATTTAAACTGTTTTGGAATCTATGTAGTCACTGATGTGTTTCAGAACTTGGGTTTTTCTTTTTAAAAAAAGTTGACATAGATGCCTGCACAATACCATTCATTGTAATAGCTAAGTACTGTGCAGGACCCAAGAGGCTCAAAAATTTGAGGACAAAAGTCTATTCTGAAGACTTGCATAACGCAGTTCACGAAGCCGGAATTTGTCTCTGTAAATTCCCAACCATACTATTTTAAGAAATTCTTTCAGTCTTAACCTGAGACATCTAAATTAACAGAGTTTACAGAGATCTTTGAAATACAAAGGGTGTATTTACAGAAAGACAGCCCTAGGAAATGGAGCATTAATCTAAGAGACACATGTCTTATAGTCAGGGAAGCCCTGGACACAATGTGAGCAGTGAGCCAGCTGTGGTATAAATCCGAAGGAATTCAGTGGTGCATGAATGACATGTGAATTGAACTCACCGTGAATTTTGTGTTAAATCCACTGTGTAAATATAGTAAATATGGTGCACTAGAGTTGCTAATTGCCTATTATCTCTGCAGTTAAATAGCTGATCACCTGTGTAATTTCAAAATTTGAAAATAACTACAGAATATAAAGTGGCAATATCTGATTCAGGAAAAATTATAATAGGCGTCTAGTTATAGCTTCTGAAGAAAATCTCCTTAGTGACAAATCTGCAGGCTTTCTTAAAAAAATAGCCATAGACACTAATAATGTCTTTCTAGCTGAGGCCCAGAATCAGTATTGAATCCAATTTGTTAAGGACAAGGGAGCTGCATTTTCTCAGTTGCCCAATATTTGGGAACCTCTCCTAGTTGCCCTCCAGACTACACTTTTTATTTTTTGTTTAGGGTGACTTTTGCATTTCCTGACATATTACAATTTCCTCCTGATCCCTTTGACATTTCCAAATGGCTTCGTACATAGTCTTTTCTCCCTCTGCTGCAAATCTCAGAGGGATATTGCTCACAAACCAGAACTCAACTTCTGTCCTTGTGGTAATGTGTTTCTTGGTCCTGTGATGATCCACTGCCCATTCTGGCATAGAGCATCCATGTGTGCTGGCACAGCCCACAACAGAGGTTTGTCATTTCGATCCTTATCTAGAAAGGATTTGTTAAAGAATGAGGCTATTATTTGTAAAAAGTCTTAGTCACTAAGGAATGGTTGCATTTTGAATAGATTAATTTATTTTGAGATCAGTCACAGAGCAGGAATGAATGGAAATATCCCATGTCTCTAGAGCAGCTAAACAGTTTGAAATGCCAAACCACAGCCCGGTGCTGTTAGGGTGAATAATAAAAAATATATTTGCCTTGCCTGCACTAGCATATTGTATACAATTTTGATGGCTTGTCCAGTACTTGATGATACAGAAGGCAAAGATTGTGAATATTTGGTAGTATTGTTAAATATGGAAGAGTCCAAATAGTAATTCAGTTACTAACAGATTTAAAGAATTTGATTATGTATTATTTTTCTTCTGATTCATCCTTAAGAAAAAGCAACTGGAAGTTGATTTGCAAACTTATGAGATTTCTAAAATAATTTCTGAAATAATTCAAGTATCACATTAAAGAGAACTGTTTTTAGCTTCACCCTTTTTAGTTTTGCGTTTATTTATTTTAAATAAGGAGCAAGTATCACGGAAACACTAACTGTTTGGTACAAATATTAGAAGATTCTATCCTGTGGAAGGAGAACTATTAGCATAATTCAGATATCTAAATACATCTAAATATAACACATCTAATTAATATATGAGTTAGGACAAATTGCATTCTTCTACATTTATGAAAAATTTATGCAAAAATGTATTTATTCTAGTAGGTTTCATTTTTACAAAAAGTTTAATCTCATGGTACAGGTTGTTGCAGTAGAAGTAGTCTGTCTGTGTGCATGTCTGACAAGCTCTTCTGTTTTCCTCAGAGACTAATATTGTAAGTGCTCTTTCCCCTCTCCTTTCCCCTCTCCCTTCCCCTCTCCCTTCCCCTCTCCTTTCCCCTCTNTCCTTTCCCCTCTCCTTTCCCCTCTCCTTTCCCCTCTCCTTTCCCCTCTCCTTTCCCCTCTCCTTTCCCCTCTCCTTTCCCCTCTCCTTTCCCCTCTCCTTTCCCCTCTCCTTTCCCCTCTCCTTTCCCTTCCTTATTTTTTTTTCCCCAAGAAGTAAAATTGAAACTGTGTTTCTCTGGTACAAATTTAGAGGACAATTGATAAAATGGTAAAATTTGACTGGTAAACACTGTTTTTTATTCTCAGAAGACAAGTAGGGTTTACCTATGTTTGAAATGGGCTGAAGCATTTAACTTCTAAAATAGACCTGACACTGTGCTCAATTTGCATTCTCGTTACGCGTGATTAGAAGCAGAGAGTGTTAAAAATCATGAATAAAAGTTTGACCTTATTTAGGTCAACAGCACTGCATTCAATGAAGCACAAATTTGTCTGGAATATGGAATGTTAAGTTAAAATAGAGCCCAATGATGCTGTTTATTAGATGACAAAGGACCATTATCCACAAGACCTGCATGATGCAATTACGAAGTAACGTAAAGAAATTAACACTTTATAGAATAGAATTATTTCAGACAGCTGGCTTCGATGTAGATCCAGACCCCATTTTGTCAGGATTTCAGTAAGGCTGTAGATCTGTGAGGTCAGATTCAGTTCACGCATCTAAGAGTCTGCATGCAAGTGGACTAGATTCCCAGGATGGTGGGATTCGTAAATTTGTAGGTCATTACAGTCATGAGTATGAGTAACTATTTCTTTGAATTAGCCTACATAGTTTTCATCGTTCTTCCTGAAATACCCTCGTGAACTTTTGCTCTTCAATAACTGCTCCAGCAGTGAGCAATGCACTCTTACTGAGTGAATCAAGAATGTTAAATTTGATGTCCATGTCTTTTTTGTACAGTATCAGACTGAAGCTCTTAGGTTGGAGGGTGGGGGGAAAATGAAGAGAGAAACTGGGCTGTGAGTGCCCTGATACAAGTACTGAACTTACCAGCTGTGTTTTTCTGTACCTGATTTAGCAGTGCAATAGCCCAATATGTATGATTTTCATCTTTCATCTGAAAAGCAAGTTACTGAGGCTCCAGAGACAGAAGAAGTCTTTAATTAACTTGTCTGACTGGACATGTGGATCTAGGCAGCTATAACTCAGAGCATTTGAAACAAGTTATGTTTTACAGAAGGTTAAGGCAACACTCCCATGTGATAAAGTATTGAAACAGCATATTGCTTTACTTTTAATCTTTCCATCCTAATTCATGATGTGATTGTTTTGTCTCCCAGGAGATACCAGATACCACAGATATTCACCAGTGAGTGTGTAGGTGCCCCCTGCTACTTCTGTTTTATTTTAATACTGGCAGCACTGCCATGGGTGCTGGCAATAATTTTTAAGCTCACAGCTTCATTTTTATTTCATTTCTCTGTGTTACCTCACCTAACTGTTAACATCTGATCATCTGAGCAAGGTCCTGATGCTGGGAAGCACAGACACTCCTTCTAGCCTCATTGACTTCCGTGGGAATAAAAGACATTCGTAGCCTCTACCAGAAACTGCTACTAAATCAGCATGAAAAAAGACTGTCTCACTCTGAGTCCTAAAGCAGGGTTCATACCTTCTGTTACCAAAATGGAATAAAAGGGGAGTTTTTAGTCTTCACAAAATTTAATTCTTTTATGACATGTCCTATAAACTATGATTAAAACAGGTTCCTTTGTTTTTGTTCTGCTTTCCTAAGTATATTTTTTGAAACTAGCACCCAAAACACTGACTTTAGGCCAAGACGTTGATAGGACAGATAGTACATTATCTAAGACAGATTTTGATATGTTACAAACAAACAAACAAACAAAATTGCTCAACCTCACAAAGAGAAAAGAAACACTGAGGATGAGAAAAATGTCATTTTTTTGCTTCTCTGCATGCTACAGAACTTGACCAGGGTTTTCAGGTTGTGCAGCACAGACATTTTTCCAATTGTCAATTTTGCATGTATTCACAGAGATCGACATAGTATTACAGGGCACATTTAAAAGATTGAGAGTTCACAAATGGAATTTCAAAGCACAACCAACAGAGAACACTTTTATGAACAGTTTCAAAGATTATCATAGGTTAAATAGAATTTTTTTTGTGAAAAAGTGAAACAAAGATGTGAATATTAATATGAGTTAAATCTTCAAGGTTTCTTTGTATCCCAGGTGAACAAACTGTAGAGTACGTGTAGATGAACATACTAAGCACCTGATCTTCAAAACACCTAGCTTTCAAGTAAGATTAAAGATATCTTAAGTAACCCCTTACATTGTTCATTGTATTTTCAAATGAGAAGAGATCTACCATCAATCTTGTGAATCAAATGAGGTCACTCATAATGTAATCATTTATTTTCCTTACATTATACTGACAGATAACAGGTTTGAGATATGTAGTATTTTAATGTATTTGTATTTTAAAAAAAAATCAAAATCAAATAAACTTACTAATATTCACAAGTTTACCAAACAACTGGGACACTGTATCTTTTACTGGTTTTGTGAAAGGTCACTAATTTAAGTATTGGATATATCTGATCTCCATTGCTCTTGACTAGCTCTCTCTGCTATGGAAAGGAAGAGGCATTTTAAGATTTCTTGGCAGTGATGGGTCTTTACAGGGAGCAGCTTTTGGAAACCTTTGCTAAAGTGGATAAATTCAGTTCAGTTACTTAAAGAATTAAAATAACAAGATCTCTATAAACAATCCATAACACGTTGGATGCTACTTATTAAAACAGAAAGGGGATAGTGGGTTATAATCAATAAACAGAAGAGTAATGTTACTAAAAAATACGTATACCTCAGATGTGCAAGTAGAGAAAATTCAAATGATGAAACAAGTCAACCTTGCATTGACATGCTTGGAAGTCATATCTGGAGGTTTTCTTCAGTCACTTCTTTTGATTTCTTAGGAACTGCTCTCAAATTATCAGTATGAATTTTGTCTCTTTCAGGAACTATGATTTTTTTTTTTTATTCAGTGAACTAGATGTTATAGAAGTTCATTCTCTCATACTTAGTGTTCTGTGCCAAACAGGGATTTCAGTCAAACTCACCATGCCCTCAGGCAACCTGACTGATCAGCGTGGCTTTTTGAGTGTAGCCTGGGCTCTAGAAAATTCTGTGCCTCTTAGGGTAGGAGTGAAAAGGCAGCATCCCAGCCCAGCTGCCTGGACAGTCTGGTATCTACTGAGTGCTGGCAGATAAACCTAGCACCTGCCTTCCACCAGTTCTTGTATGTCCGTACATACTGAGAGGCCAGAAAATCATGGCCTAGGGCTAATGCTTCTTTTGAGCCAGTAATGTTTTGCTGTACCTTTGTAGTTGCTGCTTTCAATATCCTAAAAACAGTTCACATGGTTGCGCAATCTTGAGTCACAAGCCAGAGGGTATGAGCCAGGTCTCTGCATGCCAAGAGGAGAAAAAGCAATTTTAAAGATGACTCCGTAAGTGGATAAGGTCACTAACCATTACAGTCCTTTAGCACTGGGAGGAAAAAAATCCTTCTTAAGTGACAGGGTTCTGATGTATTTTTAAGCAAGGTGTGGAAAAGCATGCTATCTGGGAAATGCTGTATTTGAATAGTGATACAAAACTGTTTAAATATAGGAGAAAAGATATGTGAATTAATGAGACACAGCTGAAATAATCAGAAGCAGAACAGAGAAAGTATGACTTGTTTCCGTAGAGCACTGGTTGCATGTTGCCAAAACTATAGAGGAACAAATCTATTTTTCTAGTTTACCTTTTTTTTTTCTGTGATACTGTTTAGATTTTCAAAACAAAAGATCAGGTTTAAAAGTGTCAAAAGCTATGAGGAAGACCTCATTTTCAAAAACCTCAAGTTTACATTTAGGCGCTACAGCAAGTCCCCTTTTGTTTTATTATTATCATTTCTGTTATAATCTATTCAAGTGCTTGCAGTTACTGTGTTGTCTTGGAATTACCCGAAAAGACAGCATGTAACTGGCAGTAGCTTTACTCGCCTTAACATCTCATGTCAAACTTCATTGTACTTAAATTCTCTTCCTAAAGATGCAGGCTTTTTGTGAATATGATTTCATTAGCTTCTTAATACTTGATGTTTTCATCCTTCTGTTTTTAGTATTTAGTTTCCCCTTTGAAGGTATATACACATTCTCATCGCAGTAATGCTAAGTCACTGTGTTCTTATTACTAAAGACTGCTGGATGTCCGTGACTGATGTCCAGACAGCAGATTGCATATTTACCAAGGCATTAAAACTGAGCAGCCTGAACTGCACTTAATATTGTTCCTAACCAGTGAGTTAATAATATCTGTTATGAAACACAAGTCAATCCTTTGTTAAGCACTGACACTGATAAATAGGGGTTTCGGTGGTTTTGGTCATTTCCTCATTAGATCTCTACTCCTTTGGGAATGAAAAGTTAAAATTATTGCCATCTCTGCCTTCTGATGATATTGGCTCATTGTTTGCCATGACCATTTGGTCAGGATGGAACCACTGGGAAAAATAACCTTCCTGAAAATGCAAAGTGCTGCTAGCTTTGGAGAGAAGTGACACACAGTGCATATTTGCTGTTCAGTGTTTGCATTTCCAGGGTCTTTTAGAAAGGACGTTTTTTTTCTACTGTTGTTCATATAGCTGGTGTATTTGCTGGATGTGAACCACAGTGTTATCAAACATGTCTAATGCAGCCAGTGACATTCAAAATCTGATGAATCCATGACCTGATTCTGCAAGGTGTCTGCATGAAATAATTTTAAAGCCCACTGATATTAAATAGAGGTAAAGCTGACTGTGGTTTTGACAGAGTCGTTCGGCATTGTAGGTTCCTCTAATGCTATTATTTTAACATGGGCACAGGACCTTTAATATCCATCCAGTGTGTTTCAAGCTTTCTTTGTTACCCACTTGCTACACAAAATAGCTGGAAATATCTCCAAACAGGTAATTTAAAATAAGGCCTCCTTTGATGGTCAAATAAAATATACCTGTTGGCAGATTTGGGAAATAAGAACCATTAGAACAAGTGAGATTTCTGGTTGGGGTTTTTTTCATTGTTACAGTAGAAGTAATAATTGGCACTTACTGACTGACTAAAAATAAATAACTTTTTTTATCACCTTTTTTTTTTTCTCGTAAATACCTTCCTGAAGTTCCTGTCTAGAAGAAGACTAGTTTTACTATTAAAAAATTTTAAAAAAAGAATAATTTTTAGTGGAGAAAAGCTGGGAAATGTGATGCCTACAGGCTCAGAGAACAGATGACAAATCAAAAAAAGTATAAGCATCTATAAATATATAAACTAATCAATCTACACTTTGGCACCACGTCAAAGTGTTTTTGGGGCTTGAATTGCAGTATTTTGAGCTGAAAATCCATGGCAAATAGCGTAGGAATTACATGTGATAATATTTTCTTTTTTATTATTATTATTTTCTCCAGAAATTTTGTGTCAATTTATTTTGAACTAATTCAGGCTTTAAAAAATCAGCATTACAAAGTGGGAACTGAGGAAATTTTTTTTTCAGTGAGAGGTCCAAGAAGTATCCAAGCATTTTTTGTGTTCTGAATCTCAGCTGTGATAAATGTCACTGAGCACCAAAGTATGACCTGTAGACCTCTGGGCGTCCAAAGACTGCAATAGCTGGTTAACGGGGTTTTCAGTAAACAACTTGCTGTGAAGAGTTCATAGATGTTATGAAGGTAATTTTTTTCAAAAACATTTAAAAATCTTAACGAGTTTAAACTGCATTTCCGTAGTGGTCTCTGTGCTAAATAATGCCATTTGGGGGAGCTGTTTCACTGCAGCTCTACAAGACTTGCAGCTCATCTTGGTCCCATCTATGAACATCGCAACAGAGGGAAAAGGGCAGGTCAGAAGCCTGTCTGTGACAAAAGGCAACTATTAAGCTTGACAGACTAGTAGAAAGGAACAGCTTAACTTTAGAAAAGAATAAACAGAGGGGAAAATACCCAGATTAGCACAATCAGGAGAATGTGCAATTTAGCAGCTTCAGAGTTTCTGGGAAACTTGTATGTCTTTTGGAGCTGACTGAGCAGGGAAGATGCCACTACCAAAGAGACCTAGCTTTCCTAGAGAGGAAAATGCAGAATCTAGGAAAATTGATTAAAAATTTAAAAATACTTTCCCATCTCTCCAGTTTCCCCATCGGTATGACCTTGGGTAAATAAATCAACTTAAGTCTTAGTTTCAAGGCAGGATTTCAGTGTATGTTCATAAACTGTGAGATATTTTGGTAACAGAAACCTCTTGGACTGTCTCTTATTACCACAGTGTGGTGTGGGAGGCTCCATTTCAAAGCAGTTGTGTCTTTTGTTCTTGTTTCTCTGTCGGAAATTTCAGTCAGAAAAAGATCTTTCTTGATCATTTGGTCTCACTCCAGTGCTGTCTGGTACTTACATTCTACACCATCAGGTATTTATGGGTAGTTGCTATAGTTGCCCCTTCTCAGCGTTCCTTTTACTAGACCAAAAATTTTCATTTAGTCTTTTCTTTCAAGATATGATTTTCACTTCCTCTGTTGATCTGTGTAAACCTCTCAATATTTTTTTCTTGAATTCTATGCCATTATTGTTATTATTATAGGTCTATCAGCTTTGGAAGAAGTGGCAGGCTAC
>VZZY01021252.1:84192-113856 GCA_013400335.1 Eurystomus gularis | reverse complement strand
AAAAATTATATATATATAAACATAGCATTTTCCAGGTTTCTAAAGCACTAAATCCCCTCCCTGTAGACAGATCTTTGATGCACATTTACTTATAAAAATCTTTGGTTACATGCAGAATATATTTATGGGAAATCGAGTTTTTTGCTCACTGTTTTAATAAGGCAGAAAAAATCATGTGGTCGGTTCACCACACATACTTACCTCAACCTTAACCTGAAATAAACCTCAGGGGTTTTGTCATTAATGTCATATTGTTGAGTATTGATTTACCATGCTGTAGAATTTGTTATTCTGGTCCATGGAAGAAGACAGCACCTGCTTAGTTTCTGGTAATAATATTCCGTGCAACTTCTTGACATTTAGAAGAAGAAAGTCTTTATATGTTTCTAAAAGCAGCTACTTTCTCAGGCAATTTTTTTTTCAGTTTACTCCTTGTGTAGGAGTAAACTCCTTGTGTGTCTTTTGGTCTATAGAGCTCCTATTGTGCTATGTACCTTCTCTGATGTGTCTATAACTCTGACCTAGGGCTTCTAAAAATTTATATCACAGTGCTTTAAAGAGAGGTCTAAATGTCAGAAAAGCTTTAGAAACTAGATTCCTTTACAGTACATAATTTGGCACCCCAAATCACTACTGACTGTTGAAAACTCTGGCTTTGATTAATCCTTGTTCTATAAAAGTACCTTCTTTATTTTCTGACCTATCCATGTCATGTCATTGGTACTGGCTGAATGCAAACTGGTGACATTTCCATCTTCTTCCGTCATCTCTCCATTGGAAGATTGAAGTGATGCCTCCTGAAATTAAGGATATAAACATCCATCTCAGGTACTTAGAGAAATGAAAGAGAGACAGAAATGAAATAAAAAATGGATTCACATTAGAAGCAACACTACCACCACCAAATGCCAGACAGTGTTACATTTTTATTTCCCAACCAGTCCCCAGATTTCATCCTGCAAACCCCTGCTATTATGCAAAGCCTTTTGACTCAAACAGGCTGACTGTACAAATCGCTGTAATCACTGCTTTGCTTGACTACAGCAGAAAAATATACAACCAGTAACTCACAATGTATGGCAGTAACATCACATAGGGAATGACACATATTTCACAGAGCCATCTGTGGTTGAAGAAACTAAGTGAAATTGAAGAAGTGAATGTCATCTTCCCATAACTCTTCCATTTCTTTGATGATACTATTCCATAAATTAATAATTAAGCATATTCAGCCTATCCTCAGGGTTATTCTACTTTTACAAAAGGATCCGAGTTTGTTTTGAGGACAGTTTTTATCATATGTAACATTAGGATAATGATCAAACATTTTTTCCCCATAAAAATAAAGAAAATACCTTAATTTTATCTTCTGGAAGTGATTCTGATGTGAATTCTGCATCAAACTGCCATCCTGCCATAGATTTTAAAACAATATTTTCATTCATAGTAGACTTGTTCAGTATAGTAAGAAGTGATTGCCAGTGAAAAGCAGCTTTCTTATCTTCAATTTTTGTTATCCTCCTAGTAAATAGAAAGGGAACTGACTCATTTTTTCTTATTATCAAAAAGCGTGAAGTATTAAATACTCTTTATAACACAGTTATCAAGTTCTTTTAAAATGCCTATTCAATATTTTAACATAGGATTCAATATTATTTGAGTTTTAGAATTGCATGATTAAGTGAAGTTTCCACAGAATTAGACAGATTAGAAATACCGCTCTAATGGAGTCATCTTTACCCTGTGCATCTACCTGAACATTCGTCATACCACAGAAAAGCCGTAGTTTTTGTAGAAGTAAGAGCTTCTTATGCCTACTGGCTAAGAGCTCTCTGTAGCCACAGTTGAATTCCCATTAAAGCTGTGATGTCTCATAATTGCTGACTTAAAATAGCATCTCATGAGATTACATCCCTTACATCCCCAAAGAGCCCCTTCCAGATGGTTTATTGGAGAGTGATAAGAAGCTCACTGTGGATAATACTTATTAAAAGATACTCCTACATCTTGTATTGCAACCATACCCAACGTTCAAGACTTTTCACAAGCTAGGGAGATCACTTCTTAAGATGAGAGGAGTCATTTTATCTCTAGCCAATACTTCTCCTTACTTTGAGACTAATAAAAAGGAAGTCTAGAATCACAAGTACATGCAAAAATTAGTTTGTTAGGATACAAGAATTCAAACCATCAGCATTGGTCTGCCACTTTATACTTACTCCCACTTCAGACACACCAGGGCACCATCATTTTTGCCATTGACGAGGATGAATTTACCATCCAGTGAAAATACCATGGATCTGATTCCCCCTCCTTGATATGAATGACAATGCTTTTGAGCAAGTATATCCTAGAAAAGGCACAGATGCAGTATTAGCAAATATGTTTTTCTAATTGAACATATCTGTAAATTATGCTTCTTTATTTTTAGATAAAAGTAAATCCAAAATGTCAATGCAAAGTATGTAGAAGACTAGGATTTATGAGTTTAAAATTTTTGATTACAGATGGGGTAGGTTTGTGGTATATTGATTTTGCAGGAGATAAAGAAGAAGTAAAATTATCTACACTAAGATTTATGGGAGGAGGAAGTAAGTAGTTTGTATCACTCTATACACATTCATTATAAGCACAACTGTACTGTATCATTATATGTCAGTTCACATTCAACATAAGTTTTCCTGCAACACCTTATATTCAAGTGAAGAAAAGCTTACAGTGAAAGAAAGTAGCTTTCACACCTCTTTTCATGTAAACCAAACAAAGCCTGTGCCTGGATGCCCACCTACCATAGTAAAAGTATGATAGATGAACAGAACACCATCCTTTGCTCCTGATGCCAGCCACCGGCTGTTAGGTGATAAACAGAGGAAACCTGATCCAAACTGATTGCTAGGAATTCTCTTTTCTGATAAAAATAGTGATGGATCTTCCAACATATTCTGCCAAACAAACAAACAATTAGCAGAGTTCAGATGATGGAAATATCTATGCCATTTTGAGAGGACTAATGAGAGTGCTGTGGGTTATCACATGCATTGCAATTTAAAATGCTGTGGGATTACTGAGCTCAGGAAGCAGTACCAGTGCTGTGCTGCCGATCCGCCTCTCACCTCTTCAAAAGAGTCTATATTCAGTATGTTTGGGCCTGAAGTTTTTTGGCTCAGAAAGTAGGGGACTTGTTAAGGAGAAATGCTCACCTCTGAAATTCAGCTTCTTGCTTGACCTGACTTTTAAACTGCGGGAGACCTATGAGCTGCAGAGAGCTCAAGTTCATCAGCAGGTAGTGACAGTGGCTGCCAGATGCCCTCACTACTTCATTATGAGGCAGACCTGGGCTGGATGTGCAGTTGTGTCTTAGAGTCATGGGCTCCCACTGGCCCAGTTCCTTCAATAGGTGAATATTCAGGTTACTCAGCCGACTACACAAAAGCACATCTCCAATACAGATGCTACATGTGAAGTCCTTGCAAGCTATATGAGTTTTAAGAACAAATATTTGACTTTCTTTGTAACAGAACAAGAAGATTGCTTTTGCCAGGTTTCTGAGCAGGTGGTAGGATGCTGAAAGTTGATGCTTATGGATGGAGTAGGTATTTTTAGTGCAGAGAGGATTTCTTTAAGATAATATCCTGCTATATTCACTTTACCTACAGCCTTTGTTCAGCCCTGTTTACTGCCACCCAAAATAAAGCAGCTTCAGAGAATTACCTCTTCAGAGAGATGGTATTTACAGATGAAAGGTGCACAGGTACAGTAGCCATACACAATGTTATCCTTCAATCTCACTGCTGAGCTCAAAGCGTAATCCAGATCATACTGCTCCTTTCTAACGGCATTAGCACGAAGCATTCCTTGTTCATTAACATACTTATCGTTATCTAAAAGATTGAAAAAAGAAACAGGAAGAGGCATCTCTACCATTAATGCAGGTGCTTCACTGGTCAGGTAATTATGAACACCAGTCTCAGCAAGGAGTGAACACGATGTGGGAATTAAGATAGCTAGCTGTAACACTAATTCTGGGGGTTGTGCTGCTGTAGCACTGCAGTGAAGCAGAGTGATAGCTCTACTAGCGTTAAAGAAGTACTAGAAACAGTTTAAACAATTTGCATATACTAATTTACCCCGCTACTTAGGTATTACATAAGCAGTGCTAATTAGTTTGCATGGAGGTTCATGTCATCACTATCTTAATCTAGAACTTGTTTAGGAATCTCTGCCATGAAGTACACACAGCCTAGGTGGCATTGGTTAAAACACTTCAGTTCACATCTTCAAAAGGGCATTTTATTCTTTTTGGTTCCTGAACTTGAGCTTTAAAGAGACGTCTGAAATTAAGACTAATGTAATAACTGTTGATCTTCAGCAACTTCAAAAATCAAGCCCCATTTTATTTGTCTAAAATAGGCACATAAGCCCAACATTAGTGAATATTTAAAGAAAATACTAACTTCATTGAAAATTACTTTTTTTAAAAGTTTGTAAATGGTAAGGCCTTTTAAAAATCATTATTTTTTGAGATATATCAACCTTTAACCTTTTCCTAATGAGCTATTATATACCTATAATAATTCTTTGAAGAGGCTAGTGGGATTGATTCCACTTTGAATACTTGATGTGCTAGTCTGCATAGGGGTGATACCAAGCCCAAAGCCTCTTTGTGGCTGGCTCTGAGCATTGCCCACACGGTAGTAATACTAACAACAATAACAACAACAACAGTCAGTAGTAGTGGTAGTAGTAAGTGTGGCTTTGTGTTTCTGCAGGTCAATTACTTCTTCCTTCAAAATGTCACAATCTTTCTGCTGAAATGATTCAGCTGACTAAAAGCCTACAGAAATGGCGTCCTCAGAGAATGTACAGATAAGATGAAGAAAGAGATGAAGATCGTTAGTATTTTGTGTTAAAGGATGGCAAAAATATGTTCTTGCCTTAGAAAAATATCACATAGCATATATTTCAATTCTTACCTGTTGCTAGAGTTGAAGAGAGATAAAAAATTTCCAGTCTTGCTCGCTGGACCTCTGCTACATTAAGAAGCACCACTACTTCAACTAAGTCATTCTTGAAGTCAGAAACTACAGAGAGATCCAGCACTTCATCTGCCAACACTGAAGCAGGTGGGGAACACCAATGCAAATCATTACTGAAGCATGGTAACATTGTTTTTAAGATACCACGTGAAACAAAATAAGATCCCTGTTCAGAATACATCTTAGCTCAACCACACAGTTTTGAACTTGCATTAAAATGTCAGGCAAGCCACAACCTGGTTTCAGAAAGTGCTGCATGCACACAACTTCAGCCTGAGGCGTCAGGTGATGAGAATGCTGAGCACCAGAATGTTATTACTACATTAAAAATTCAAATCTGAGTTTATATCCAGCTTGAACTGTAGCAATTTTGAGGCTGTCTGCTGATAACCACCAGATAAAGGACAGGAAAGCCCTCCCCTAAGGTCAGCTAGACAATGAGAACATGATCAGGCAAATTCTGAAAATTATCTAAGGACATGAAATTACTACCAACATTACATTTACATATAAAATTACATATTTGTCAGACCAATTAAAAGGATAAAATAATGTCCTTTATACTTAAAATTATGATGAAGATCTATATGCACAGATGTGATCTGTAAGTATAATGTTATTGAAATTGAGAGACTGCATAAACAAATTTACAGATTTCAGAAGAATATTTTTGTGAGTCAAAATTCCTTCATTTTTTATTCTTCAGTATCAACTAGCAAAGTTGACAATTCCAGCAGTCCCCATATTAAAGATGTCTGAGGCAGACATTTGCACCCAGCTATCCTGACCTGTAGTTTTTTATTCTCAGTTCTCATATGGTGAGCCACAAAGGTCTGCAGTTATTTGCCACCACTATTATTTTTGAGCTGGAGTTGTGATTGGCTCATCAGCTAATCCATTCTCTTCCCCCTGACTTATATGTGCTCTGGAAGAATAAGTAATATTGGTGTATTTGCTGTACCAAAATTACAGAGGAAAAAAAAAGAAAGACTGGCCAGGACAAAAGATGGTTGAGAAATAGGTGGGAAGAATATGTTTAGTCCTCCAAAAAATAAGTAGAATGAAGGAGAGTGGCTTGGTCTGACCAGCAAGTATACTTAAAATACAGCAAATTGTGAAAAAAACAATGTAAATTCATGTTGTTACATACACTACCTATGTATCCAAGAACTTGGAATAACTTTGAAGGTCGGGCATCTAGAATAAATATATGTCCTTCTGTAGCTCTAGCGATGAGGAACTGGCCACTCTGATCATAACTAGGTAAAATATAAATCCAAGTAGAAAACAGTTCAATACAGTCAATAAAAAACATCAAGTAATTCCACTCCTATAACTCTGCTGACTTCATTGAGGGCATAAACACAACTGAAATTTCAGCTAATAGGTTTATAGGGTTAGGGCCTGATATAAACTCCAGTGCTATGAGGGCAATTTCTAATTGAGTGGGTCATCAATCTAAAGCCAGTGATACTCCATAGCAGTCTATTGTAACAACTTCATTAAATCTTTCTTTGAAATTTACTTTTAAAAAAACCAAACTACTATACAGACTTTGGTATTACTTTGAATAGACATGTCTCTGCATTGATTTGATCTTGAGTAAGTTGTTTCTGAATCTATTTTTAATGTTTAGGTAAAGAGATTACATCTAAGCCTCCAAAAACAAGGCAGATTTATATTATAGTTTAACAGTTCAAAATTTGTTCTATTTTATAAAAGGTAGAAGTAAAATAGTCTCAGATTTAAAAAAAACCCCAAAACCAAAAACAACAACCAAACAAAAAAAATAGCCTTTTAGATCACCAGAGCTAATTACAGGAGGGGTGGTAAATCATGGAACTGTAAATAAATAATTAAGAATGGTAATAAAACCCTCCCATATAAGAAAGGGTGACCAAAAGGCTTAAACTTAACTCCACAAAACCTCAAATTCACATTCAGTGAGAAATAACTCTCTAAATTCAGATACATGGAATTGTGCATAATTACTGCATATGGAGATCTGTCAGAAAGGATCTTACACGTCAGTATCTTCAGTGTTCAATTAAACTTACTTAGAATACAGGTTTATATATTTTCTCATATATATCCTGCTGCTACCACTCCTCGTGCAAGCAGTTCAGAATATGTTGGAAAAAACTGATGTTGTTACAATATTTTACTTTGCTATTTTTAGAATAAAAATTTCAATTTTTTGGTTCAACTAACAGCAGTACTCAAGCAACAAATTGACAATATTCCTGCCCTTGTTACTACATACTTACTGCAAAGACAGCACTGGAAATTTGGAAAGAAAAATTCTGTGAACAACCCGTGGAGCTTCAACTTTGGTAACATCAAGGAAATAGATTTGACCTCTTTTGGTCCCTACAGCAACACTGTTGGAGGAGGGACAGCAAGCCATAGCAGTTGCCTAGTTGAGAAGTAAAAGATACTTAACAGTTCCATGTCTTTTTTTATATTATGCTAAATGTTAGTATGCAAATTCTTTTACTATTTAGAAGTCCCTATAATTTGGAGAAGAAACCCCAAGTGGTTTATCTAAATACCTTTTTTTAACAAAGAAAGGATTTTAGAGACATCATAGGAATTTTACCTATATTCTGTATCTACATATCAAAAGCTAATTCTTTGCTCCTCAGAAAAAACCCCATTATATCCACTATGCAGATTTTAAGTGAAAGGCCAGCTAAATAAAATAGTGAGTGCTGTGTTATGTGTACAGCTGTTACAGAAAAGGATTTTTTTTCTTGCTATGTCAGACTTCAGGTTTTGGACACATCTTAAATCAGGACAAAGCATTAACAGTTTGAAATACTTTTATCAAGTCAATTCTTAAAACTTCTTTTTCAGATCAATCAAGCCATATAATTTTTATACACTTGAAACTTTTCTTTCAGTTCTGACACTCATTAAAACCAAAAATCTAATAAATATAATAAAAATGTAGACTGTTATTTACAAACCTGTGCCTAAGGACACATCACTTAGACATTAGGTTGAAACATTTCCCCTGCTTTATGGCTGAGTGAAATACATAATTAGTTCAAGGAAACATTCTGAAAGATAATATTTTAAAAATATCCTTCATGGAGTGTTCAAATACACTACTGAGCTTTCCTCAGCACTGGTCCATCCAAATCTGTGGAATATTATGCTATGAATTGAAAAATATTAAAGAAAATTTTAAGTATCAGTCACTAAATAAGCTCCTGGTTTTGTTTACCTCAATTTCAAGGTATAGCTTGCTGAGGCAAGTTCCATCTTCCAGGAACCAAACTTGTACTTCACCTGAAATTGTTACAGACTGTTGAACAGAGAAAAACATAGTCAAAAGATGGTGGAATAACCAAATGGTCTTGAAGTGACTAGTGATCTCCTATAGAATATAAATTCAACTAATATCTGAGCATAGCAGATCAAAGATTACCAGTTTCCTTTGAATTATCTTGCTTTTTTTTTAAAGTCCATTTGCTGAAAGGTATGTTTGCCTAAGGAAAGTGTTTAATAATTTTGTTAATTGCTGCAACTACAGAAATGGTCTTTAAGCAGTATGAGACAATCTAGGGCAAAACATGCAAGCTTGATCAATATTAGCACTCCCACCACCATTCAGCCAGCAACAGAAAAAACTGCTTATAATTTTCTTTGCACAGGAAAGTGCTTAAGGAGAGGCCTTGCTTCTCACATGAAAAATGATGCCTATGATAATGGTGCTTGAGTTCAGGCAATTTTGTAATTCCACAGTAAAGTATGGCTAGAGATCAATCAATCCTCACATTACACATTTAGAGCCAGGTAAAATTTATCATTCCCATGCTAATAACAAACAGATTCAGTAAACTTAATTGATTAAGACTCCAGGGTTCCTAGGCTGGCTACTTGAAGAATTCATGGCCTGGACATGAATCAGACTTGCTGGCTAAAGTATATGTCTTGCCAGAGTCGAAGACATGGGAGGAAAGCAAGGAATTTCTCAGAATGGACAGATCCATGAGTAAGGCTTTCTTTGTCCCTGGAACCAGGACAGAGGCATCTCTTAAGCTGTTCCAATTTGTGCTGAAGGCTGAAAAGATCAGTAGGAATTTCTTGTTCCAACATGTATTCTCTGAATTGAATCCCCCTTTTGCTCAGCTATGCCGCTATGTTCCTGAACCACTGTGAGTCACACAAATCAACAGCAGAACCAACATGACATTTTAGCAATCTATGAATTATCCACCCTGCATTCTAAGGACCAGTTCTGACCCTTTTACAGGCCATACCTAAACTAATGCTGTTTACTTCCTTAATGAGTAGTTACTTAACTGTAACAAATAACAGAACAGTCCCAATTTCTACAAAGCTTTTGATTTTGTGCCTTAGCCACATATTGGTTACCTGAAAAGTGCCACTATTACATGTAAGAAAGAATACCATTTCTTACCACACAGTACTTATTCCCTGGAGCAAGAAAATCAGCTGCCAGAAAACAACTGCTGCATGTGTCCAAGAGTTTGACAGCTTCTCCACTGTGTGCAGGTTTGTAAGTATAGACTGTCCCCTGACAAATAGAAAGAAATAATCCACCACTGGGCTATGAAACTTTTCATTAAAAGCTTTTGAAGACTTCAACAAAAAAATCCCATCTTTCTGAGCTTCACTCTTTAAAGTTTTATATTTAACTCTAAATGGAGGTTAAAAAGTGCCCAGCAGAATTCAGCTGAATTGAGTGGATTATATTAATTTAGACTAGATGAAGATCAGGTTGGTTCTCTTTAGAGTGATCCAGTTGGTCATGTTTTCAAGAACTTTTGCTTCTCAGAATTGCTTTAATAAAATAATTGTAAAGCACCCTATTTCATGTTACTTCTGGGATCAATAAATATTCTAAACCAACGTAAAAAACCCAAATAATAAATCTTAAGCTTTAAGAGATCTATCTAAAGATCTCAAAGCCTCCTTGAAACAATAACTAATATTGATAAAGATTTTAGAACTTCTCTACTCAGTTTGCAAAATGAGAATGATATCAGAGAGTGTGACCAGAGTTACCATTGTACTGCTGTCCTGAACACAGAATCTCCCGACTCACACCCTCTCCCTCAAAAAAAACTCCAAACATTTAAAGAGCTTTAAAAATGCCCATTTAAACCATTAAAAGTCTGGAAAAACAGGTGGAATTTCAGACCCTTGTGTAAGATTTCTGGACATCAGGCTGCTCAAAGAAGGATCTTGGACTGGGTTGGTAGACAAATTCAGGTCCATGTACAGAACAACTCTACTGCTACACGTTTCTTACTGTGCAGGCACACGTCAAGCCTAGAGCTCATGCTCAGTAGATCCCATGTGACCTGAACACACTGGAAACCCTGAACATTTACTCCACTGTACGCACACAAGTATTTCTGTTGGGAAATCTCAGCATTAGGTACTTTGTGATCCAGCATCTGTGGGACACAATTGTTCTGTGCTTTATTAAGAGACTTTACAATGTCTCATTAAAAACATAAGACGGACTAAGTTAATCTCTGATATAATTTGTTGACTTGCATGATTACATTGCAGACATTTCATACTAATAGTATCAACATACAGATACAGGAACATCCCATAACATAATGCTTTATCTCAAATGCTATACCTGGTCAGTGACAAGCAGAAGTACACTGTAATCAGGAGAGAATATGAGGCTGGATATGGGTTGTAAGATATCAGCGCAGATTTTCATCTCATATTGCAGACCTTTGATGTGATAAAAGAATAAAATGCCCTCCTGTGTAGAAAAGTGCAAATCCACATGAGGTCTAGGTCATTTGTCCTGGCCCACTCTGGCAAACTGAACTGCAAGAACTTCTGAAAATCTCTAAAGTAACAGTGTTTAACTGCAATCCCATTATCGATAGTCTCATTTGCCTTTAGTATGTTTAAATTCAGAGGACTATCACACTGGATAATATATCTACTGGAAAATGGTGTTCTCTAACACAAGTCTCAGTAACAGTCCAAGTTTGATAACAATAGCCTCATCAGGTAACACTTAAGATTTCATACTGGGGTTTTTTTGAGACCATATAAGCAGTAATGTACACTAGCATTGTCAGCGTGGGGTAAATACAGAGTTAGATTTTGCACAAAACAATTTGGCAGTTACCTTGGCCATTTTCTCTCCATTCCTATTTTTTGTCCATCCTTTTCTGTTCCTCTAGAATACACTGTGTCTCTTGTTAAAAATAGGATTGTCCTCTTTTGTTGCTTCTTTGACAACAAAAATGGAATTTCTTCCCATCCTGCTCCCTTCTGATTTCTTATCTCGGTTGTTTGCAAAGAAAATACATACAACACCAGAGAGGACATTTATAGTTCTGCAGCTCTCCACTTTTTTTCTGACTCCTGCCTTTGCAGTGAACTCTGCCAATACACTCCATCTGAATGCTCTTTGATTTTCACACAATAAGAGTAAGTTAAAAACCTAAAGAATGCCTTACACTTCCAGCTGCGTACAGTCCCTCAGTACAAAATGCCATGGCAAGTAAAACTGGGTTTTGCAGATCCTTTGGTTTGCCACCTGAGAGCACAAAACCAACATAAAATATCAAATTTAATTTATTGCAACAATATGTCTCAACTTCAAATCTGGGATGATCTATTACTTGTGAGTAAAAAGGCTTCATGGCCTATATATGCTTTGGATGTTTTGCTGTGATAATGGAGAAGGTTGGTATACATAATCTGAAGTGGTGTGATGAACTAGAAATTAATTTGAGAAATCATTTTATTTTGTAAAGGCTACTAAATAGCCATATTAAATTTTGTCAATAACGGAATAATAGAGTCATGTAGGTTGGAAGGAGCACCAGAAGCCCTCTAATCCAATCTCCTGCTCAGCACAGAGCCAACTTTACAGTTAGATGATATTGTCTGGAGTCATATCCAGCCGAGGTCTGAATATACCCAAGAATGGAAATCCCATAGCTTCTCTAGGCAACTAGTCCCAGTGTCTGACTACCTTCGCTGTGAAAGTATTTCTTTTCCCAGTATTTACCCAGAATTTCTATTGATGCAGACTGTGTCCTTTGCCTGTCTGGTTCCATCTTCTCTGTAACCTTTCATTAGGTAGCTGAAGCAATAGTAAAATCCTCCATTTCCATTTCTATAGTCTGAACAAATATAGTTCTCTTAGCCCATCTCTCTATGTCAATGTCATGGACCTGGACTTTGCAGTTATCTTTGTGGCCCTGTGCTGAACTTTGTCCTTTAGGTGAATATATTTTTTGTACTATGCGGTCCAAACCAAAGTGTTTGAAACAAACCCCTAAATCTTAACTAAATTACAACTGATTGCAATTCTAAAAAAAGTTACTAAAACTAAGCAGCAGGGAACCTATTCCAGCATCACTTATTCCAATTTAAATCAGAAAGTACAAAAATTATTTCACTGCCACTGTTTCTCCTGAGGCTATTCATTTCACTGTTTATTATCACAAGAGCTATTAATCATTTGTCATGTAAACATATAAAAGATTGCTATCAATGCATCTTACAGAGGCCAGTGTGTTTTTCTAACCAGTGGCTTTCAGCTGTACTCACATATTATTGCTCCCAGACATCACTGGTGCTGCCTAAAAATCTATTAGCTTGATTTGAACATGGAAATACCTTTCTTTTTCTGTTCTTCTCTACGAACACATGACACCATATCCGATATTTTACATATGTATTCTGCACAAAAGAAAACAATTTATTACACCAACCTTGATTATATATCAATATTGCAATAAAGTCAAAAGGCCAGGTTCAGTATACTGAATCAAAAATGTACATTCTTCCTCAATATCCCCCATTTCTGTCATTTATGCAACCGAGCAGGCACAATCTTTCTGTGATTCAGCTTGCAGCTGTAAAAGGGAGACAGCAATACTTGGCTTGGAGAGCAGTACAGATGCAGATTTCTCTATCTTCCAGTGCTAAGTTCTGGTATTGTTATTTTTAACCATGATTTTTTTTACTTGATGTACTTATGAAGGAAACTCAGTCAGTCTGAAAAAAATGCCCAAGTGAAATGTTGTCGCCGCTTCTGATTCTGTTTGCAACACCGTAACAGGAATTTAGCATGTCCTTAAAGCTGGACACGCACTTAAGCATTCTGCTAAAAAGATACAGACTGCAGTATGCTTTAAATTAAGCAGAAGCTTCAGAACAATATTCATACAGGTTTTTTTTAAGAGCAGCCTTCCATTTCTGTGTTAACTATCAAAACTGAACAGAGATATAATACTGTGGGAAAGTCAGAGATACTTGTTGCAGCTTCAAAAATAATATGGCAAAAGAAGAAAACAAGATTATGACTAGTCTGTCTATTAACACTGATTCAGTGTTTATTAGAAAAACATTCTATGCTGGTCTTACAACAGGGTATTACCCAGTTCTAGTGCTAGGGAGAAGCATATTCCGGTACTCCTCTTAGACCTGACTGAACCAGTGAACTTCATGGGCACAGTAGGACTGACACCTCCCATCCTTGCAAAGGACAGTAGGGTACAGGTTGCCATTGCCAGAACACTTTATGCCAGCTGTGTTTTGCTGTCCTTTATCTTGGGAGCCCTCTGAATGAGCACAGAAGGCATGTGGCAGGTAGCAGAGGAGAGACCTCAGGATTCGCAGAGAAAAAGGCATGGAATGGGCTGCTGTTGCCAGAAAACTTTAGTTAGTCACTAGCCTGCCAAAGGTCTCCATTAAAAAAGACAGATGGGAATATATCATAGGGCAGACAAATCACCTTGGCAAATTGCAATCAATCTGAAGTCTTCCCATTCTAGAATAAATTATAACCAAATTTCTTCGTTTGAAACTACAGACACTTTCTGTTCACTCTCTGTACTTCATACTTTCTGCAGTAAAGCCTAAGAGTCTTTACAGCCTTGTTTTCATTAGAAAATAGTTTATTTAAGAGATGACCTTAAGGAATTCTATTAAGCAACATTACATTAAATTCAGTTTTGTTGTTTGAAGACTCATCATGAGTCTTCAAAGATCTGTTCTAACATTATCTAACGTAGCAAATGAGGACAATCCAATATTTCATGCAAAATAAAATATTGGTAATTAACTAATAGTATAGTGTATAGTTGGTATATTAATAGTTTAATGTTAATCTATTAGGGCTGGTTAATAAGATCTGGGGTTCTGGAACTATTGTTCATTTTATCAGTTTTGATGTATTGCCACGGTTTTGGCTGGGACAGTGTTAATTTTCTTCCTAGTAGCTGGTGCAGCGCTGTGTTTTGGATTCAGTGTGAGAACCATGTTGATAACACACCGATGTTTTAGTTGTTGCTAAGTAGCGCGCACCCTAAGATAAGGATTTTTCAGTTTCCCATGCTCTGCCAGTGAGCACGTGCACAAGAAGCTGGGAGGCAGCACTGCCAGAACAGCTGACCCCCAACTAGCCAAAGGGATATTCCATACCATAGAATGCCATGCTCAAGATATAAACTGAGGGGAGTTGGCCGAGGGGGACAGATCACTGCTTTGGCATCAGTCAATGGGTGGTAAGCAATTGCGTTGTGCATCACTTGTTTTTTCTTGGATTTTATTTCTCTCTTCTAATTATATTCCTTTTCATTACAATTATTATTTTTTTCTTATTATTATTGTCATTATTTAATTTTATTTTTAGTTATTAAATTGTTCTTCTCTCAACCCATGAGTTTTTCCTTTTTTTTATTCTCCTTCCCATCCCAATGGGAGCGAGTGAGCAGCTGCGTGGTGTTTAGTTGCTGACTGGAGTTAAACCACAACAATGTATTTACAGCTTTTTCTCTTTTTTTTGCCAAAGAAAAATAAAAAACAGTTATTGGGTGCTAAAGAAACCCACGCAGAAGTTCAAAAGGCATTCTCAAATGTTTATCATACCTGTATGAGAAACATGGTTCTACAATGTAGCTATACAGTTTCTGTAGGTACACAATAGGAGAACAGAAGAAAGCAAAAAAAGCTTTCACCTATCCACTTTCTTCCCTATTTGAATAAAACACACAATGCAGCTATTTCTTACCAGGCAGAGGTTTTTGTTGAAGAATAGAAACACTGTGTGTCTCAGTGTCAATTGCCAAAACATATCCTTCTTTACAGCCCATGTAAATTCCTGAGGTTGGCGTCCAGCAGTGAGCAGTAGGATGCACTGGAGGCTTAATATCATTTCTAGGCTTCAACACAAAAACAAACAAGTTCAATCAATAATTGCTACATATCTGTACAAGCAGTCAAATACATTTTAAGGCAAAAATAAGATCATCACCTCACAGAGTTTGACCATTTGCATAACATCAGCCTTATTTTATTCAGTCATCCATTCATTGAGGCTAGTAACTTGAGAAACAAGAACATTTTCCAGAAAAGTCTGTGTCTGGAGATAGTGGTGGAAACCCAACTCTCTCCCTAGAAGCCTACTTGAAAGATGAATTATATTCTAATTGAAAAATTGTCTATTTTAAAATTTGAATTTATCTGGACTTGTTCTCCAGCACTTGTTTCTGTTACAGTTTTGACCTCTAGCCTGGAAATCCCTCCAGTATCTCCCCTACCCTCACAAAGATATTGGCCCACCATAACCAGGTCATCCTCCAGTCTTTTAATGACAAAATTATGACAAAATTAAACATATTGAGCCCCTAGGGCTTGGTTGGTTGTTGTTTGTTTTTTTTTTAGCATCAGAAGCCTGCACTACCAGAAGCACTGTAAGCCTGAATTAAAATGGTTACCCACTATGACCTGACCCTGACAAATGCTTTTCAAACTGCTCTTCAAAATAGTCTGCCACTTTGCAGACATAACCTGCATATGTGGCCTTGCATACTTGGCAGTACTAAAACACATTTTGTTTGAATAGTTTATCTTATTATATAATCCAAATTGCTCTGTAAAACAGCTCTCTCAACCTTTGTGTCACCTGCAAATTAGTTCTAGAAATAGCCCTGCCACAGGGGAATATTGACACAGACTTGCCGTGTGCCTTGAATTTCATTGCACTAAAATACATCTCATAAATCCATCATCCATAAAGCAGGAAGAAGAGAACTTCTCCACCAAATCCTATTAAAGACAGTGACCTGTTCAGATACAACATTAACAGTGGTCATATAAATATAGTGATAGAAAGAACCAGATTGAAGACAATTCGAGGAGGGGAAAAGGGAAACAAAACACAAGAAAACCTTGGGAGAACACTTAAAGGAGAAGATTCAAAGAGCAATGCCTGTAAGCAAAAGTGGTGAGGAACACTAGACAATAAGATAGATTTAAAAAGAGTCTATAATTCTATAAAACACCTGCTGTCCCATTAAAGATTCTATAAAAAGAGGAAACATGGATGGACTTGTGATGAAAACATATGACAGAGATTTATAAATACCTAGATTTCATTAGTAAAATATGCCAAGGACTTGCTATATGATTCTTGGCAACTTTCTATTTATGCTTACAAAGCATTTTTAATTTCTCAGGGGGAAAGTGTTACAGAAATAAAGTATATTATTATTTACTTTATAAATCAAGTAGGAGTAATAGTAATACATCTATAAAAGTGGGGCTTTACATCACACAGAGAAACATTTAATATAGGCATTTTCACTGATTTTATGAGGCTTGAACATCACAAATCTTTGGGAAGGTTGTAACTGAACTACTGTGAATCCAAAGCTTCCTGTGTATATTCTGTAATATTCCCTTGTATTTGCTGTCATGGCTGTCTCTACATGTAAACCACACAAAATATGTTAATCCTAGGATAAGATTATGTCAATCCCAAATCAGGTTGCTTCTTGAACTGCATGTTGGTACAGTGGTGCATAATAATAATAATAATAATGAAGCTGTGTTTTTAAAAATTTCTCTCCCTTTTGAGTAGCACCTCTTCAGGGGAAAAAAAAACCAAACCTATGATGGATCCTTGTCATGAAAAGTTTTATAAACCATGCCTGGAATGAAATTGGTACTGGGGACAAAGTGGAGTCAAGTAGGCTTGTCATGTAAAGCGTGTTTACAAAACTGAGGTCCCAACTGTAAGAAATACTGAAACAAAACTAAATCAACCTAATCCAGGAAAGGAGAGGATTGAAAGCTGTAGGATATTTCCATTCTTTTCACTCTGCTGCCCCACTGTGGTTACACTTTGGTACGTACCCAGCCTCAGGATCTTGTTGCAGAGTATGGAACCATAACACATTTCAAAGCAGCAAACAAGTGCTCTGGCAATGGGTTCGTTTTTCTTACTTGCCTCTTGCACATTCCTTAGGAGTGGGCTACAGCCCCTAAGGACCATGAACTACAGGTTGAGGACAACTCCTTTGAATAATAGGCTAAATAAATGGTTCTCCAGTTTGGATGCTTATATCAATGTGAAAAACATTGATCGCAACTGACTTGGATTTAGTGATAAAGGACAAAAATTCTTCCATTGAATTCTGCAGAGATAGGGAGAGCTTCATCAGGCCACAATACTATTCCCACTGCATTCAGCTGAAAACAAGTCATTCACCACCACAGGAGAAGCAGGCTGTTTCCTACTAATTGAAAAAGCATTGATGAGAGTAGAGAGGAAAATAATTCCAAGGTATTTACAAATGTCGAGGCATAGATTTTAGGCCAGATAACTGCTTATGGACATTTGTAATGGTACACAAATCATCAGTGGTAGTAACCATTGATACATCTGCCTGTCTATTTACAAAGACAGTGAAAAATGATAGTCACAGCACCTCTATTTTGGACAGCATGGTCCATTACAGCAACTGTAGTCCAAAGACATCTGGATATCTGAGAAGCTCAAGTTCAGTTATTTCAATCTCTCTCAAAGTTGCTGCATAGACACTTTTCAACATAAGTGTCTTGATTAAACAGTGTTTCAAAGAAGTATCTTCTCCATCAAGTATATTCTAACCAACTTGAGCAAGAATTGTTTTATCAAAACCATACGCTCCATGTTGGCATGCTGGCAGGGGGTGCTTAACATGACATTTGCATGCGTGTGGAGGGTTACAAGATCTAGTAGTGTCTCAGTTTTTCTGCTAGGTTACAGAGGGATGCACAGGCACACGTGAAGGGGAGAATTAGTGCTGTAAGGCACAATAAATACAAGTCCTGCAAAAAATTAGTCAGCTAACAGTCTGGAGCAAGGTGAAGACATGCCAAAAATTGATTCAGTGCCTCCTGGTGCTAAACTGTGAGTATAGCAGCTCAGAATTTAGTACACAGAAAACAACATACCACCACCACAACAACAAAAGGAACAACAACAGCTTATATTTCTGCAAAAGACCTTCATTTCTAAATAACCTGATGTTCATTACCTTGTCAATATTCACAACAAAAATATACCCATCTATGGAATTTGGACAGTAAATAACTATCAAAATATTTACCATGTAATCTGAAAGAAGAGGAAATCTTCGTCAAAGACTAGTAGAACAATCTACTCTAACTCCAGGAATATTTCTAAGGAGAATATAATCACCTTGAAGGTGCTAGAAAGCATATATTATCTTCATTTTCCGTGTTCTAAGTGATCTGAAATATAAGCAGTTTTCAGGTGTAATCAGGAGCAGCAGAGAATGTTTGTTAGTCCTTATTGACTGTCCTGGAAACCAAGGGCATCAGCAGTTACAGAGTTAAAAACCTCTGCAGATCTGAATGCCTGAAGCCATGAAAAGAGGATGGGGTCAAGAAAGCATCATTTTCTATTTTTATTTTTCATTCTTCTTTATAAGAAAAGTTTATGGCAAAAACCTGTGGTATACTAATCTGAACATACAAAACTCACATTTGTTCATTGAAAAGACATAGTATAATGCCAGTATCATTTTATGCAGGGTAGTTTTGGTGTCTCATATATATCACAAGCCACCAAATAGAAATTGATGGTCTTCATCTTAGAAGGGAATCCCACATTTGCAAGTTAAATGTTTTCGTGTTGGCAGATGCTCCTAGTTGGTAGTCAGGTGAAAGTAAATTTTAAACAAAATGAGAACACTTTTGAAGCCTCTCAAAAGAGGCATCTCAAGGGAAGCTGACAAGTAAATGATCAAATACAAGTGAGACAAATGGGCAGGTCCAACACCGACAATGGCATGGGAGTGTGTTTCAGAAGCAGGGGTTGCCATCTGGAATAAAGCCTTCAATGTTTCCATAGCTTGAGGCATTTTCAGAGTCAAAACCATACCAGATCCCAAAGGGAGATAACGATACCTGAAGGTTACTACCATCCTAGCATGGAAATAGGTTTTCAAGGTTTCAGCAGGTCATGTTGGCTTGGGCGTAGTTAAATGCTGACATGATTATACTGCTTCTGGAACACAGATGAGTACCTCCTCTGCACAGACATATTACTGTGCTAGGACCTGTGTTGGAAAGCTTACACTGTACTGAGCTGTGCAGTAGCAGCATGCCTTCCAAGATCCCTATCAAAATGGATTTCAAAATTATTGTTGAGACAATAGATCTATTTACTGGCTTGTACCTGTTTAACAGATATTAAAATTGTTAATTTATTAACACCAATTTGCATAAAAAGTATAATGACTTTGAATAGTAAAAAGGGAAAAAAAACCCAACAGTAGCTACCATGAATGTTTCGGCTTCATCTCCTACCAGTCCAGCAATGGCTGAAACTGGCAAATCAGGGCCATAGTATGGATCTTCAGTATAAGAAACTGGGAAAAACAAATCCTTATGAGGCCTCACGGACCCTTGTCCATCAGGAAGTTTCACAGGGCTGTGAAAAAGCAAGAGACACTGTCTGAGGAGAAGAAATATTATGAATATTAAATGCTGATACAAAACTGAGAAGCATGTTCCCCAAACTTCAAGACATCAACTCAGTTAATGGGCTTCACTTCTGCAAGAGTCATGGAGGCTTGTTGTAGACAATCATTCTGCATGGCACAGACCATTTCACTGAAAAGGAACAGTAATTCTACCACACTAGAGGAATGTTCCTAACTGGCAGAAACAGGTTGCCATCTTTTAGCTCAGTCTTTTCTTTTTGCCTCATATAAACAACTATTCTGTGTTACTGTTTCCTTATTAACCAGGATTAATGAAGTCATGCATCTAATTTGCATGTGATGTAAGGATTCATGCTTAATGTTTATTTGGAGAAAATTTAACGATGATGAAAAATTAGTAGTAGTATTTGCCTGCTGCACCCTGGCAGTCAGTGTATGAGTGGCTGTTACCACGCAGGAGTTGAGGATTCTGTAGTTAAACTATAGTTAGAGAGATTAAACACACCTGGGAACTGTAGAGTAACTGCCACTGAAACAGCATAGGTGCTATACTTAAAGGACTCTAACTGGAATGGTACATACTACTTTTATACCAGCCTCAAAAAACATTTTAGCATAAATAAATTCTAGTTTTGCTGTGTTCAGTGAATTGCATTGACAGAGCCACCTCCTCTGGACCTGTAAATTGGCCGAACAAGACGGAAATCCTACCGAAAACTGATACTCCTTTTGGTACAATTTGTGATTACAACAACATATTGTTTAACTATGCTTACTAGGAAGCAACTTGACCCAAATTTGGTGGTTTCATAGGTACAAAGGAAATGCTCAACATAGCCATTTGCAGGAAAGCAGTTCAGGCACTACCTTAATTCAATCACGCAGCTTTTGATAGAGGTTGCCAAAGCAGCTGCTTGGTATTAGCTTCATCATGCACATAATCTGGACATGTGAGTGCTAAGAAATTAAATCATAAATTCATTTGATTGACTAGATAGATTCACACCAGCTGTGATTTAGCAATTACTGATTGCAATTGCTAGGTGGACTAAATTGGATTAAATTCTTCACAAACAGATGTAAGTTGCTAGCGTTCATTATTAAAATATACTTCTAGATTTTTCGCTTAACCTGAAAGGTGTTCCACTTACTTTCGCTTAAGTTGATGCTCATCATTATTCTTTTCAATATGCCAGATAATAACAGTGCTCTCATTAAAAAAGCACAGTTGTTGCCAATTCATAGGGTTAAAACTTAAAGATGTTGCTGTTACCCCTGGCTGAGACTCACTGCACAGAAGGGTATTTTCTTGCCAGTTCCTTTATTAAGGAGAGTAAAAGAAAATAAAATCAGTTAAGTCAAAAACATTCAAGCCAAAGATCGGGATGTGATTATGACTGACATTCAAGATCAAGTTTGGAGAACAAAGGCTTTGTCACCAATGAAAAATTTCTGCTGTCAAATAAGTTAGGTTCCCTTGAGAATGAAAAGGAGGAAAGGAACATAAAACTATTTCTTCTACAAAAAGATTGAATAGCAGAATTGAAAACTGACATTTTAGAAACATTATGAGGCACTTCCTTTTGTGAAAAGACCAACAAAGTCAAGAGACATGGATTTTTTTTCATCTGTTCCATCAGTGACTACTTGAATGGGCTCAAACAATTAACTCTTCAGCACCCCAGCCCTCAGCCTTGCTTTTCCAAGCCATAAAATAACAATTATAATGCTTGTGGGCTTGCAGTTGGAAGGTATTATAATTAGAAAATAAAACACAGACAGCCCCTGATTATCTATGGGTGAATTACCTAGTTAATGCAGTAATTGTGTTGCGAATGCAGATACACAAGCTATGGCTGCATTAACTAACATGAGCACAAAACAGGGCAGACTTTATGTGGGGCTGTTATGTAAAGCTGACATAAGCCTGGGAATCTGCTTTCTACTGACTTTTCTTTTGTCCAGTGTAACCTATTTTATGTTCTCACCATCTAATTTGCATATTTCTCCATTATCCAGATTAATTCTTAACTGCATTTGCATTTTTCTGTGCTGCCCAAGAACTGATCAACATCATTTGAAGAAAATGGTTAAAACTTTTTCTTAATTTCTAAATAACATTTATAGCTTTAGCATTTGTCATTACTGCTGAGAGGAAAAAAACTAAAATGCATACACAGCTGTAAAGAGATTTAGTATAATCCTGTTGTTCTGGCCTGTACTAAATTTGCTGCTCTCAGAAACAGTTCAGGATGCAAGACAATGGTTAATATTGATAGCATGTGCAAAAAAATGAGAAGTATTCACACATACACAGTAACTCTCATTAAAATTACAGAAAGCTGTAAGCTGCAATTCTGACTTTAAAAGATAACAGTGTAGCTCGCTCTCTGAAGATCTGTCAGCATGGTCTCATCACATACCTAACAGATAGTGCCAACACTCTTTTATAGTAGATAATTTAGTAAGATCTGAAACTATACGGTACATGTATCTGAAAAAGAATCTGGCATTAAGCCTCTCCTTTGAACAGAAAAGAATAAAGATCCAGGGATAAAATGTCTCAGATGAAAGGCAGCTTTTAGTTATCCACAACCTTTCTCTATTTTGAGGTTGACATAACTTTCAAAACATCTCTTATACCTCTGATTCCAAACTATCCGCTTAAAATACAGGAACTGCACAATCGTCATATTGTAATGACACATTAAGAATGCTAAACTTTGAGATTTCTTTCACCTGCACACACACATTTTTACAATGAATGCACAATATGATCCTATCGCAAACATGGAGGTCCTGATCTCACAGTAAATTCACACACCTCTGCTTAAGTTATTATAAATTCTAAGTTTAATATTGTAAGCTAATTCTATTCTGTTACTAAATTCTTTCTGACTGGAATCTAGGATGGCTCTTTTATGGCAATTAGTTGCTGATAGTCATATTCATGCTGACTCAAATAGGTTTAAATTGCTTGGCCTTAGAAATTGCTACTACTTTAAAGCATTTAAACATTTCTAGATATTTCCATTTTCAAGAATAATCTAGAGAAGTCTTTCAAGGTGGTGGATTTCTGTTTAAGCGCACACAATGACCATGTGTGTTATTTCTGCTTTAAGTGGCAAGCGTGTAAGCTCTTCAGGCTAGTGAGACCATCTTCTTAGTTTCTACTGTGATGTAAACAGACATCATTCCTGAATTACTGTGTACACCAGAGTTCACAGAAAACATTATTACTCGTAAGGGATAAAGAAGAGGCATCTGTAATAGTATCTACTATCATTACTAAAATTCTGAAGTTTCAGGAGTTTCTGCCTCTGCACTAATGATTGTACAAGAAAAGATCATCATTAAACTGGGAGTATACAGAATATTCCTTACATGTCCTTGCTTGCCTTCCTCCTACTCCACCCTCCCCACTTGTTTTGAAGAAGTGCTCAGACTCCACACTCGATGGAACCTTGCTGGCAATGGAGGCAAGAATGGGATTATGCTTTTACAGAACAATTACAAAAATTAAATATTCTAACTTTCCGTATCTAACTTTCTGATTCTGTATCTAACCCAGTGACCCATGGTGGTGTAATTACTGAGCAAAACTGTAAGACTGAACTAAGATCAAGCATAAGTAATTAAGAAGACCATTGAGTGGTCCAGGGGGACACAAAAAGTAGAATTCAGCTTTAGAATGCTTTTCTTCTTTTCAGCAGGCAATTTTCTTTCACAAACAGCATGGTACTCAGCTTCCAAGAGTGAACAGATAATGATGCTGAAGACTTCAGATGTTCTCCAAAATACAAAATTTCAAAAGGCAGAGATATCGGTTAGCAAACTAACAGTCATTCTGACTAGTGGCTACTAATGCTAGAAAATAAACAGCAAATTTAGTACCAAAAGTTTGCAGAGCAATCAGAAAAAAAACCCATGAGATGAAGGCAACCAGTGTGTCTTCTACATTCCTTAACTTCATCTGTGCTAAAACAGCACACACACATAAATATGAATTAAATGTAAATGGTATTAGAGAAACTTTTTCTTATTCTTACCATACTGAAAGAACAAATTCTGGGATTGAAGAGTAACTGGCTAGATAGGGGCCTGTAAAACTGAATGCAAGCAAGGTGTAGTCCAGCTGAGCATTACCTGAAATGTAAAAATAAAGGACACGGTCTTTAATTGCCCTGGACTTTACTGTGTACTATCACAGATAGTGATAGGCTCCTGTTTCCTTTGCTTTACTCCAGATTATTATTTTGATTCAATCATAAAAAGGTTCCCTATGTATCACTGCTTTGAATTTTTTTCAATTTTTTTTTCATTAATACCTTGAATTTGCAAAGTCTTTTTCCCTAAGTACCCTGAAATCCTTTGCAGTCGTAATTTCATTCACATACATGAAATAAGCAAGTAGTATGATCCTTACTTAAATGGCAAGGAAACTGAAACAGGGATAGGGTAGGCAACTTAAGAGATAAATGAGGCAGGCAAAAATATATATTAGATCCCAGACTCCAAAGTTTAACTGCAAGAACCCTCACTCCTCTCACATCTCAGATTTCTCCATGTGGCTTTCAGCAGTCTGCTTGGGAGCCTACTGCAGTATGATTTTTTTATTATTCTGACTACCACAGAATCACAGAATGGTTAAGGGTTGGAAGGGACCTCTAGAGATCTTTTAGTCTAAACCCCCTGCCAAAGCAGGTTCATCTAGGCAAGGTCACACAGGAACATGTCCAGACAGGTCTTAAAAGTCTCCAGAGAAGGAGACTCCACAACCTCCCTGGGCAGCCTGTTCCAGTGCTCTGTCGCCCTCACAGTAAAGAAGTTTCTCCTCATGTTGAGGTGGAACTTCTTGCATTCCAGTTTATGCCCGTTTCCCCTTGTCCTATCACTACACACCATGGAAAAGGGACTGATTGCTTCATCTTCCTGACACCCATCCTTCAGATATTTATAAACATTGATCAGATCCCCTCTCAGCCTTCTCTTCTCCAGGCTAAACAGCCCCAGGCATCTCAGTCTTTCCTCATATGAGAGATGTTCTAGTCCCTTAATCATCCTTGTAGCCCTCTGTTGGACTCTCTCCAGTAGTTCCCTCTCACCCTTGACCTGGGGAGCCCAGAACTGAACATAATATTCCAGATGTGGCCTTACCAGGGCAGAATAGAGGGGGAGAAGAACCTCCCTCGACCTGCCGGTCACACTCTTCTTAATGCGGCTCAGGATACCATTGGCCTTCTTGGCCACAAGGGCATATTGCTATTTTCCTAAAATTAATTCCTTCTCATTCCATTTTGTATTGTCCTGTTCCTCCCTAGCTTGAGACCAACTAAAAGTATTGCAGTGAAAAATTCCTTCCACTGTTTTCCATGCATCTTGTCATGAGACTGTTTCCTGTCACACTGTTTTTCAAGCCTTATCAAAAAAACCCTTCAGAAACTGGATGATTTAAGTATTGTTTTAACAAAATGGTGACAAAGAGGGTTACCACATCACTACCTTTTAATTCTGTCAGTTTACTCAGTTCTGGAAAAGTGTAGATATATATGAAGGGATTCAGCTTCCGGTCAGAAAAGGCCAGCACTTGATGGTTCCCATTTGCTGCAAAGGCTCCCACCTGGCCAGTCTGGCACTGAAGCGCTGTGGTCTTCTTTGTTTCAATGTCCAGGAAGAGGATGTAATTGCCACAGGGGTAGCAGACAGTTTGATTGTTGATAAAGCCAAAGTTCTTGTTTGAGAATCCCTGAACCCAACTTAAGAAAGTGCAATTGAATGTTAAAACATTAATCAAAGACACACATTTCCAAAAATAGCATGAAAAAGGGAATGTCGTAGCCTAAATTACACTGAACAGATGCTTGGGATGTTAGACTATCCTCATACCAATGTTGCAAAACCAAAGCAACTTCAAAATCTAGTATTATGAATCACTACTTCAGTGTTTCCAAAAACATTGGGTCAATCTTACCCTGACAGAGCACAAAGGACTCTCATAAGAGCATGGAGAGATGTTTATATTTATTTCATTTTTTCACTAACAGTAAAGTTAGCCAGTTCACAGGCTCTGTTTTTGTACTCATTTATCACAGTAGTATACATTTATTCTGAAAGAATCACACATATTGAGGACTCAGTTGTGTTTGCTTAACCTTTTTTACACTTTCATAGTTCATCTTATACCCATGAAGTAAAAAATACAAAGACATGGCTTGTGTTCAGATGAACCTAACCAGAAGGACTGTTCTGCTTTAAAGATACCAGTACTTCAACATGGTAAAGCTTTGGAACGTAAATAGGATGCGGTACACAAGGACTGAAATAAATTGCTGAAGAGGAGTCAGCTTATGAATTTACAACACATCAACAAATTCATAACTGCTTGCAGATGTTTTTAGCTTTCAGAAAGCATGTGGGTAAACATCAGGGTCCTCTTATCAAAGGGATTTGCATTCACCATTAGGTGAAGTTGTCTGAGCCACAGCTTGGCCTGCTAGTACCATGGCAGCAGTGTAACAGATACCCTCTGCATACAACACTACATTAGCATCTTCTTTTCTAATTTCTATTCAGAAACTTTCCATCTCTTCACTTCTTCCAAATAAGAGCATTTGACTGGAAAAGATCTTTGTCCTCTGCAATTGCAAGCAGCATTTTTACACTCCTTTCATGAACATAAGTCAGTCATAAGATCAGCTCAGCTGCTGATTCTCTGTACTTTTACTAGAAAATTGCACTACAGCCTCAGCACTCTCATTGTTAGGAACATTTTTTAATGACTAGTCTTAAGATATTTATCTTTTCCTGAGTAATTTCTGCTCTTAGCTTCTTTTCTACATACCAAAGGAGTAAGTGTAGCCAGAGGGGCACAGGAACACACTGACCGTGCATTTGTGCAGACAAAACTGAATACCGTGAGAACCCATTCACAAGGCCAGATACCGAGAAGAAAACCTGCACTAAGCGCAGAAAACCTGTTTCATCTTAATCCACCAAAGACTCAGTCCAACTATATGCTGCGGTGCAATTGCTTCTTTCTCTCTCCTCCACCAAATACCTGCCGTTCTAACACAGACCACAGGCACAGCAGCCTCCCTTCCTTTCCCTGTTAGACCTGCCCTGTTCTCTGAGGTGACAGGAGCCGGGCCTCGGGAACACAGGCCAGGACACCGGACACCTTGCCGCGGCCGAGGGGCTCAGGATTGCGTGGGGTGTGTCGAGGCCCGAGGGGCGCGGGCTGTCCCGGCCGGCCCCCACCTCACTTCCAGCGCGGCCGCCTCCATCCGTCCCCCGCCGCCACCGGCTTGTTTACACCCGTCTCTTAGGAACAAGAAGAGCTTCTGCTATTAGCTGACACACCCCCTCCCGCCAGGCTTAAAGCGGATAGCTGATTGGCCTGCGCCCGTGCGCCAGCCAGCCAATGAGCGCGGGCAGGTATTTAAAGGGCCAGCAGGCTGAGGAAGAGAGGCCTGAGTCCAGCGTGTTGAGAAGGGCTCTGTAGCGTATCCGGCGCCTCTCGCACCGGCACCGCCCTGGCCTCGCGGGGTGGTTCTGCCCGTGAGTCACCGACATCGGTGGCCTTTAGCCTGGGTCACCCTGGCTACAGCATCTAAAATCAGGTAGCTTTATCAGGTGTAGAAGGGAGCCAGCCCTGGGGCAGCAGCCGTGGGTTCCATGTCTCGGCCACCCCACGGGTCCTGGCTGTGTCTGCATGCTCACCGCTGCCGTTCCAGTGGCACTAGGCCTTTCGCTTAGTGAGATGGTTGTACCTGTTCTGCCGCTTCTCGGGATTTTCCTTTGACGAGGTACCACAGCTCTTCTCGGGAGCTGTTTGGAGCTCAGAGAGCTCAGGAGAAGTTGACCACTGGAAAGAAGAGATAACACAGCTGTGATCCTTTTATACTAAAGGCTTTTAGTATGGTAACACAGTAAGAACCTCCAAGTACTTTAAAAGCAGAATTAGCAATAATATCGCCTTTTCCCTGTATAAATGGAGAGATGTCACTTATCATGTCTTGCTTGCTTGTGCTACTTATCTGTACTGTGGCCCTGTGCAGCTTTGCGGTACCACTGCACGCTCACTGCCAGGGAGCAACAATGGAGAGTGTCACTGAGTGTCACTCCTCTCCAGAGGCAGCAGGACAAGCCTGTACCTTACCTCTTGTCTCCACGGGTGCTCTGTATGCCACAAAACACCAAGATAGGATGAGGAAATGGGTTTATTTTTCCATGGTGCCTCTGAGGGGCTATCGTAGCATGCAGACCTCGTGATGCTGCTTTGAGCTCTGACGTGCCTGTTTCCAGGCTGGGAGTTAGCAGACTGCCTGTGTTCTTCATTGCTAAAAGCAACTTCAAATGAATTTTCCCTTTTTTCATGGCCCAAAATTTTGCTAAATATTTCCTAAGGGCAGGCACTTAGAGGAACGGGAAATATGTCCTCTATCATTTTTTTTTTTAATCACAAGAGAAATTATTTTACTGGCAAAGGACATCTTATGTACAGCTTCTGTTTGCCTAGGGCGTGACAAGCTTATGCAAGGAATTACCGCTCCCTTTCACTGTTGAGCTACTTTTAGATAAACAGTAATGACTTAACAAAAATCATGTTGTTCTGTTCAAATGGATGATGGTGTCAGGTTCATGGTCACTTTACTAGGGGCCATCTCTGTGTTTGCCACAGGACAGAGCACCACAGAAAATACTGGTCTTTGTGACATGATGTCTGAGGCCCAATACCAGTGACAAAACAAAAGCAAAAGTCATCAGCAGGCAAAGCTTCCCCACATATGCAAGTATGAATGCAGTGATGAGACAGGGGAAGCTCCAGTTCCTCTATCAGCCATGGGGGTTTGACAGAGACATGTCTGTCACCAGAAGGGCCAGGCCTTTCCCTCTATCTGGCAAGGGTTGCCCCAGCCCTCTGGTGCCTACAAACATGCTGTTTCCTAATAATGTACAGCTCTGACCTGAAGGTTGGGTGGAAGGGGATGGAGCCCCAGGAAGGGAAGCATTTTCATTCTGGGACTGTAGATCAACTTGGACACTATGTGAGATGTGTTAAGAGGAAAGTGCCTGTTTCCACCATTATACCCCAGTTAAAGCTGGTACAAGGCAGGCCCTGGTGCTCTCAACTGAAGAGGGAGCAAAAGGGATGGAGAGGACTTCAGCTTGTGATTTGGTTCTCTCTTCTGCTTTATGCACATACTGATGCTTCCACAGGTCATGTTTGCAGAAGCAAATCATTAGTCCCTCTATGGTAACTACCCAGCATGGTAGTTATGAAATCTTATTTTTGCTGCTCTCCTTTATCTGTTAGGTTATCTGTTGTCTCCTCATGGGCCTTTGTCATGAAGCAGAACAGCTGCAGGAGAGAGAAACATTCCTTGTCATCCTCCAGGTGGGATTAGATTGGGTTTTGAAGAGCAATAGTGATGCTGTCCTGGGAGCAGGCAGTGAGGGGAGTGGAGGGAGGCCTCACCAGCTGCTGGAGGCACCACCTGAAGAAAATCCGGCATAGGGGAGGGGGACGAGTTTTGCATTGAAATGGGAGTGTCAGCTGGGGTGCTTCATGCTGAGGTTCGAAAGGAGAGAGCATTAAGAGCAGTTTAACAGTACCTGCTGCAGCAAGGGGAGGGGTCAGCATCCCAGGCAGCTCAACCCCACCGGGGTTCGTGATGCTGTCCCTCGAAACCCAAGCTTTCCGCGCTCCGTGGGTGCCAGCCACCTGAGGCAGGGCGCCGGCAACCCCCGGGGGAGGCAGGCAGGCAGGCACCCGGCCCCTACCACCCAGCCCCTACCCTCCGGCCTCTGGCACCCGGCCGGCTGCCGCCCGCGCCCCGCTGAGGAGCGGCGGTTCCCGCCTC
>VZZY01021252.1:457-83987 GCA_013400335.1 Eurystomus gularis | reverse complement strand
CCGGCTGTCGGGGCGGTTCCGGCTTCCCTTCTTCCCTGGCTGTCTCGGATGGTTCTTAGACGTCCCTGCATGAAAAAAGGGCTTCTGCGGGTGGTCTTGCTATAAAGCTTGAACTTCTGAAGACTTTTTTTGGAGAAGGGGTGTTTTGCTGAAGTGGGAAGTGTGTACGGAGCCAATTCTGTAAAGGCCCAATCCGGAAAAACTCCGGGCTGATTTGTTTGGCTTTTTTTCCCCCCTCACTTGTCACCCTGAATGTCTGCAATAGTAGCATTTGAGCTTGTCCTGGGTAAATACGAGTAGAGCCTTAACCTATGTTGTTTGGTTTTGATGTGAGCTGCCATGAAAATGCTGGGAGATGGAAATATTCAGTGTTCGTGTTGCACTACTACTTGGCAAAGCACAGTAGTGAGTGAGTAGCCTTTTCAGAAGAGGATACGTACACTGTTCCTAGAATGTCTTCTCATTCCTGTGCTGTAGTAAGTTAATGGAATTCAGCACTTTTGTTTCTTTTTCAAGATAGCCATGTCATGTCAGTGGTTTTAAGTGAAGACTAATGCTCAGTTTAACTCTTCACAGTAACAGCTTTTTTCCACCTTTATCTGATTTTTCACCAAGTTCCAGGCCTACAATGGTTTGTTGACCAGCACAGGGCTGGGAGTTTATGTTGGCATAGTGAATGCTTGCTGCTCAGTTCTCCTGATAGCAAGATGAGAGTTGGGTTTGTTTGGTTTGTTCTGTTTTAGGTCTTTTTTTCAAAAGAGTAGGTTCATTGAAACTTAGTTCAGTCTGTAGAGTCTTTGGACTGATTTTGGAGCTGAGAGGTTTGTTTCAGTATAATGATTTTGGAGGGTTTTTATGGCTACCTAAACATGATAGTTGCCTTTCTGATAACCTTTCAGTTATTGTGAAGGTTCAGCTGTGTTTAGCAGACCTTTGGACTTACTAGAAATTTGCTGAGGTCACACACATAATGTAGAATATAACTTACGGTGTGTTAATATAACATAGACTTATTTCCCATGTAACTTTTTTTTTTTTTTAGCAATATCTATTTGCCTGTACTTTAGACACCTGTTCTATGTGAGGCCATAGGTGAGGAAGATAAGTAGGTAGGATGCTCTCCTGATTTGCTTTTTGGTATAACATACAAAGTTCAGCTGCATTCTTTGTTTAGTTGGGGTGTAGCTTATTTGCAATCAAATGGTTCTTTCTTAGAATGCCCCCGAACCTGCATGTTGTAAGTGTGCTGTATTCTGAGCTTGACCTTTATTTTTAGTATGACTGTAAGAGCTGCCTCTGTTGTGGGCTTGCAGACTGTTCATGTGTCATTTAGTAGTTTGTGGGAGTCCACAGCTGGTCTGAGGACTCAGGGATGGACCTTAGCTTTGAGCAGATAATGATGTTTCCCTCAAAAAGCCTGGGAAGCCTTGAGGCTGAAGAGTCCCAGGGAGTGAAGGAGATAAGAGGCCTAAGGAGCAAATTCCACAGAATAGCAACCTGGTAAGAAGTCAGCGGTCACAGTAGGAGGAACAAGAAGAAGAACAACCAATCAGCACGTGTAGGGAGAATGGACTGAGCTATCCTACAATAATGAGAGCTTGAAGAATATGTGCTACCAATTAGAAATTGTTGCTAGGTAAATGATGTGCACAATGTAACCAATAGCGGAATGGCTTGTACTGCGTGCTATGCCAAAGAGATTATAAAAGAGCGATGTTTTACTAAATAAATGGCTTTCACTTGATCACATTGATCATGGCGTGATTGACCTGAGCTCCTGCAGTAGTTTAACAAACAACTCATTGTAAGTCAGTGCTGATTTTCTCCAGCAACAGGAAGTACTCTCTGACAGTATTTCTATGTGTCAAAAGGTTTGTCCTGCAAAGGACTTCAGAGAAGACAAGGGAGAGTAAAGGAATGAGGATTCATTCTCTCAAGTACTGTAGCTGTTGAGGTGTAATGACTGCATTTCACCATGGTATGGAGTAGACAATAGAACTGAGCCTGTTGAGTCTTGTTTCTTTTGCCCTTTTAGCCATGAAGTAATCAACATCAATCTGAAGAACAAACCTGACTGGTTCTTTGAGAAGAACCCCTTTGGGCTGGTTCCTGTTCTGGAGACCAGCAAGGGCCAGCTGATCTATGAGTCCCCAATCACTTGTGAATATTTGGATGAAGCATTTCCTGGGAAGAAGTTGATGCCTTCAGACCCATATGAGCGAGCCTTTCAGAAGATGCTCTTGGAACACTTCTCAAAGGTATTGTGTGATCAGGGTGGGATTGTATTTCTTGCTTTACCATAGCACCAAAGCTGCAGCTCTGTTGCCAGTGCTGCTTTCATCCTTTAAGGCAGGCCTTGTGTCTAGGAAAAGTGTTTAAATAACTAGAGGGATTATTTGGGGTCTCTTGCTGTGAGCACATACCACTGTGGGGATGGATGCAGGAAGACAGCCAAGCTAGTGAAAGTGTATGTGACTGAAGCAGGATTTTGAGCATCCTACAACAGAGCAAAGGTTAGTAGACCAAACCAGATGATGCCTGAGACTTAGGCAGCAACATTTGCTGTAGTTCATCTGAGTCTTTCTGTAGGAAGTGCTGTATGAATGTGGAATGTGAAGAGTGCCTGACTGAGAGATGGTAGGTGGCTGTAGACATGGGACATGTATGTATAATTAGATCGATTTTGGCTCTCAGTAAGAGCTGGAGGAGGGCACTGCGGCTGACTGGAAGTAACCTCTCTGTACAAGCATGTGCTTTGGAGGGTCTAGGAGGTGAAAGAAGTCAGCTTGGATATGAGGCAGCAGAGGAGAGGAAGCAACAAAGATGCAAAGAGATGGACAAAGGAGGGTAGAAGGATATATTTACAACAGGTCTCCCTTTCTGAATAGGCATGATGAGAAGAGGGTTAAAGGGAAGCATGTTGCAAGAAACAAAATGTGCACTGAATGTTGGTTGTAAGAATGACAAGATCTTAGAAAGATGTTTGTCTGTGAGCTTTTAAGAATATAATTTAGTTAAGCTTGGCCACTGAGCAACTCCCAGTTACTGTGTGCTAATTTCTCTGGCAATGACCAAATTAGAAAATGCACCGGTTTGTAGAAGCTTGCACATCTCTTTCTTGAAGTGTCTTAAATGTTGAAAATTAAAATGCATTTGGATTTCAGAAATATGCAACTGGGAAAAGTTACTCCGTGTACCTTGCTGCTTTTATTGCTACTTTTTTGGTAGTGTGTGCAAATAGGAAACATGCTCCTCTTTTCATTGTTCTCCTCTTATTACAAGACTAAAGTCACTAGTATTTGCATTTCTTCTTCCTTTAACCCTTTGCTTGCCTTTTCTGAAGTATGAAAGATTTTTGTTAATGGAGTTTATTTAACTCTTTAAAGATAAATATTTAAGATTTATCTTGCGTCTAGTATTTTAACATCTTGAGCTCTGAGTGACCTGTACTGTTGTTATAGGAACACTAAAAACTTGATCCTTTCCTTTGTATAGATAACACCCATAGTTTTCAAGTACGTTATGGCAGTCAAAGATGGACAGGATACCACGGCGCTGAAAGCAGAGATTGCTGAAAAGTTTAGCAAACTTGAAGAGGTAAGAGTATTTCATGATAATGTGCAGGTGGCCAGTCGTTGTATGATCCCTTTTTCGTGCTTTGGTGTTTGAAATTAGATCTGTTCTCATTCATGTAGTAGCTATAGACAGGTGGACTCAGGCTCAAGGCTTAGACAGGTGGACTCTTCGCTGGGTTAGAAGCTGGTTGGATGACCAAGCCCAGAGAGTGGTGGTAAATGGAGTCAAATCCAGTTGGCGACTGGTCACAAGTGGTGTCCCTCAGTGCTTAGTTTTGGGACCAGTCTTGTTTAATATCTTTATCAATGACCTGGATGAGGGGATCGAATGCACCCTCAGTAAATTTGCAGATGACATGAAATTAAGTGGGAGTGTCGATCTGCTTGAGGGTAGGAAGGCTCTGCTGAGGGATCTGGACAGGCTGGAGTGATGGGCTGAGGTCAGTTGTATGAGGTTTAACAAAGCCAAGTGCTGGGTCATGCACTTTGGTCACAACAACCCCCAGCAACGCTACAGGCTTGGGGAGGAGTGGCTGGAAAGCTGCCTGGCAGAAGAGGACCTGTGGGTGTTGGTTGGCAGCTGGTTGAACATGAGCCAACAGTGTGCCCAGGTGGCCAAGAAGGCCAACGGCATCCTGGCCTGTATCAGAAACAGTGTGACCAGCAGGAGTAGGGAGGTGATTGTGCCCCTGTACTCGGCACTCATGAGACCGCACCTTGAGTCCTGTGTCCAGTTTTGGGCACCACAGTACAAGAAGGACATTGAGGTACTGGAGCGGGTCCAGAGAAGGGCAACGAGCTGGTGAGGGGTCTGGAGAGCATGCCTTATGAAGAGCGGCTGAGGGAGCTGGGGTTGTTTAGTCTAGAGGAGACTGAGAGGAGACCTCATTGCCCTCTACAGCTACCTAAAAGGAGGTTGTAGCGAGGCTGGTGTTGGTCTCTTCTCTCAGATTAGTAATGATATAATGAGAGGAAATGGCCTCAAGTCGTGTCAGGGGACGTTTAGATTAGATATTGGGAAGAAATTCTCTACTGAGAGAGTGGTTGGGCACTGGAACAGACTACCCAGGTGGGTGGTGGAGTCACCATCCCTGGAGGTGTTTAAAAAAACTAGTAGATGTAGCACTTGAGGTTATGGTCTAGTGGCTAGAGAGATGTTAGGATGAAGGTTGGACTTGATGATCCTGGTGGTCCTTTCCAACAATAATGATTCTATAGCAATGAACAGTCTTGAAATGTACTCCCCATAGCCTAGGATACACAACAGCACTATTAGAGTAAATTTGAAGTAGCTAACCTAAACTTCATCTGTATGATGAAGGCTAGGTGTACTTGTGGGGATTTTTTTTCTTTTAGTCTTAGCTTGCTGCTGTTGCCTTAAATAGCTTTGTGCTTTAAATGTGAGCAGCTCTTGCAGCATGTTCTAAGAGTAAAGGCTGAGGAGTCTGAGCTGCTGAAAAGCATCTGTGCTGTGTTAAGAAATTACGAATCCTGATTCAGTGTCAGTAGTGTGTTCTTGGCTAGTCTGAACAGCTGCCACACTTGCCTTTATTATGAACCCTTTCCTTTTGTGGTTTTATCAGCCACGACTGATGCTTGTCTGGCTTGATTGAGGTGTTTCTCTTCAGGTGCAAAGCTACAAATAGCTTTCTAGTCTTTCCTAAATCTCCTGACAGTCCTGTGCTTTCTCCCTCCCCACCCTCCTTGAGTCATCAAAGTAAAATTTTGTTCAGGTTACTTTTGTCTGTCTGATCAGGCTGGAGTAGTGCAGATGACAAATGAGTTCTTGGGAGAAACTATGTGTGTTTCTCTTCCCTGAAATACAGATCTATTAACCATTAACCTTCTTCCTGCTTTATTAATGCTGTGAAATACTTGCTGCTCCATCAGTGTCTGTATTTTACTATACCCTGAATGATTTTGCAGCAGCAGCTGAAGGTCAGCTAAGGATGGGAGGAACAGAGCCATGCAAACTTCACTCGGTCTATTGCAAGAGATACTCAAGAAGGGAAGTGTTCTGAAGCACTTCTGTGTTTACTTTGCTGCTACCCAATCAAGGGAGCTCTGTTCCCATCTCTGCAATTGTGCAACTGCTGAGTTGTGTTATGCCCAACACGTGGTAATTCAAACAGTTTGATGCTTCCTGAAGGACTGCTTTACAATTTCTATTAGACCATGAGGATTAAGGGAGTGAATGCCATAGGACTACAGTGGTGTGTGTCCCAAAAGGCAAAGGTTTGTAAGGTTTCTTGAGTTTCACCTTTAAAATGCTAAAGTACCTGAAAACAGGGACAAGTCTTTTGAAAGAAGAGACCAGCTCTGGAAATTCCTTAAAGCGTGTTAAACTTGAATAACACTGGCACTTGAAAAGTACCAGAAACATAAATGGAACGGGAGAACTTGCTGCATTCTTTGTAGTCCTGCTTTCTGTACTGAGCTGTGGGGATCTTTCTGGTGTATGTAGATGTTACACTTACTTCCTATTCCCTTTTCACTGAGAATCAAATCCCCTTCTGGATGTAATGTTAGAAATGCTTTCCTGACACTGCTCAGCTTCAAGTGCTGTGGGAAAAGAGTCCCTATGAAGAAGGTGTTCTAGTTTACCTGGATGTTAAATTTGAGCAAAAAATTCAGCTAAGAAAACTATGTGCATTGTTATTTTTGATTAGTCTGTGCCATTACTGCTTTTCAGCAAGGAAGAAATCATGAACTGACAGATTCTGAGAGCTAAACTCCTTTTTGTTTGTGCACAAGCTGCAGCTTGCTAGGGATTAGTATTTTGTGACCGTTTTTGAACCTTTGGAGAAGAGCTGGACTGACAGTGTATGAAATAGTTAAGCTTGATACTATAGCTGCTTTACTGACTAGCTCTGATATGGTACATTTCTCCTCTGCATGCAACATCTCCATTATTTCCTGTTGATCCCTTCAGTATGCCTGCATTCCACTACTAAGTGGGCTTTTTGTTACTGTAGCATTCTGTTGTGGTGATTTTACTTTTGAGTGCAATTGTAATTTCTGGCTCCTCACAGATTCTGTCCAAGCGCAACACTGTGTTTTACGGTGGGGATTCCATCTCCATGTTTGACTACATGATCTGGCCGTGGTTTGAACGTCTGGAACCATTCCAGCTGAAGGAGTGAGTACCTTGCCTAGCTTCTAGGGTGTACTGAAGTGCCTTAGCATAAATAATCTTTGCATACACTCTTTGCAATATTCTTTGCAATGAGCCATTCTTGGGAGCTGCTGAAGAAAGTCTGTATTGTGTTACAGTTTAGGGAAAGCATCCTCTGAAAAGAAAGATTACTTGTTCAGGGATCTTCCGTAAGCAAGTCTTCTACCAGATCTGTTATCCTACCAAATAATTTTGACGGGCCTGGAAGAAGTGGTCAAAATACAGGACTTTCTCTCCATCCCTAACATCTTACATGAAAATGGTCTTTATTTGAAGGGGATAGAGGTATGGAGGCCTGGGTTCACATTTCTTGGTTCAAAACCTCAGACTTGAAATGCAGTCTTCTTCTCTTTGGAAATCCTAGGTTGACAAAGGAGAGTGATTTTTGTTCAGAGATGGGTAAACTGTATCCTACCTTACTGTAGCAGATAGGTCTGTCCCTGTTGTAATAGCATTTTTTTAAAAGATATAAATAAATGTCTTGGTCTGCTTTATCCTTTGTCCTTAAACAACTCCAGTTGGCATAGTATTGTGTTAATATGTAGGGAAATGGTATCAAAGGAAGACTATTTTATAGTTGCCTTAAAACAAGACCAAAGAGTCATCCTCTCTGAGAAAGTGGGTGACAAACGCGGAAGTATAGAACAGTTAGGCTCACCCTAGTGCCTGAACAGTTCTTGAACAGGGAAGATGCAGGGAATTCTTCGCACTGAAATTTTGGGCACTGTAAAATGAGGGCTTTGACAGATCACTGACCTACTTTATCTCCTGTGTGGCCCTTGATTGGAAGGGGAAATCTGAAAAGCAATATAGGAGCATAGCTCTAGAGTCATTAAGGTATTTGAGTGGCTGAGGATCTGAGCCACTGTGTGTTAAGAAACGGTGCTATCTGGATAAGGGTTAGGAGTTATCTGGAGAAGTTACGCATTAACTAAACTTGAGAGTTGGAATTTGTAATGCAAAGTACCTGAGTCAATCTGCCAGAAGAGAATGAAAGTAACAGTTTACACTAAAAAGCTTTCAATTTAATAAATTGTGGCATTTTTTGATTTTTTTAATTTTTTTTTTAATTTCACATCAGAGTGAGTTTGTGGATTTAGTCTGTTTGTCGAATCTTGAGTTTCCTCAATAGACTGCTTCTGCATTTTGAGCTGCTGCATTGCAGGGTAGTACAAGCTGCACAGCTTGTCTTGATATGCAGGAGAGAGGAGAGAAGAGGTTGGTGGGTTGTAGAGGAGGACTCAACAACTGCACTGCATGCAGCCTTTGCTTCGAGACTTCCAGGGGGAGGCAGTGGTGCACAAGCCTCTGCCCTCACCTCAGAGCAGATGCTAAATAAGAGCTGTGTCTTTTGCAGCCGGGATAACGTAAGCAAAAACATGATGATATCTTGCACAGTAATTTATCGGCTGTGTTTTGCTCAGCTTTGCAGAGTGCACAAGCTGTGTAATAACTCTTTCACTTGCCAAATGCTCCTCTGTCTTCTGTGATCTGATGTGTATTTCTGCCATGTGCTCTGAGCTGAACATTATACTGGGAGAGGGAAAGCAAAATAAGCAGTAAAATAGAGCTACTCAAGCTGTTTTGCTTCCTTAAAGTCTTCCAAGTTTCTCATTTGTGTTACTCAGTCTCTTTCCTTTTCCTGTAGCTCTTTGAGTCACACTCCAAAGCTTCAACGCTGGATGGAGGCCATGAAGGAGGACCCTGCAGTCAAGGCTACAGTGACTGACCCACAGATATTCAAAGGTTACCTCCAGCTCTATCTGAAGAACAGCCCTGAGGCGTGTGATTATGGGCTTTGAGGTGCCAGTAGGCGCATGTTTGCTGCAGCATCAGCACTCTTTTTTCAGGTGTGAGCTGTGGGGCTCTAGTGTAATTTGGTGTGGGCTCTTCTGTGGTTGCATTTCATAATAGGGAATAAATCTATGCTGAAAATCTTCTGTGAACTCCACTCCTTCCTGTCAGGAGGAGGACGTGCTGGCTTCAGGCAGGAGATGGAAGGTCATTGCTGGCCATGTATACTGTGTGAAGCCATGTATATTGCGTTGGCTTTACTCAGAGGTTATGTTCCCTGGCCTCTCTGCAGGCATTGCTGGTGGAAAGTCCCTGAACTAACACCATTACTTGGTTTAAAAACTGTAATATTGGTATCTAGAAAGTAAATAAAAACCAAATAATGTTGTCTTTAAACACAGTTTTTCCTTCCCCTTTCCAGGCAGCTATTAGTCACTGGACTGGTTGTGCAGAGAGGAGCAAGGCACTGTAAAGGCTAAAACAGATGGTGTGGTCTCTGAAGTTAGTATGTGGTCACCTAGTACAAACTGTCCTGCTTTTTAGGCAGCCCTACTGCCAAACCACTGAACTTGTACCCTTAACCCCTTATGCCTGCTGAAGTGACATTTGCAAGGACCATCTTGTAATGGCTTCCAGTTTGGGGAGTATGTGGTTATAATCTTTCTCTGTCCTTCTGAAGTAGGGTCATGTTTGTTCTAGGCCCTAACCTCAACTATCCTAAAGGCTTGAGTAGGGAATAAAGCTAACAGAAACCATATCCTGAACAGAAAGACATTTATTTTCTGTTTTGCTCCAGAACTCAAAGCGTTGCTATGCATGTCGAGATGTAGGTGAAATCGGAGAACTGAAGTAGGAGGAGTCCAGTTGGAGCATTGTTTACTGGTGGCATCTTGCTGCTGCTGAAGGAATTAATATGTTCTGTTCCAGCAGGTAAATGGCAGTATTGGAGCTTTGCTGTTGGACATCTTTTGAAGCTATCCTACATGCTAATATAGCAGAGTGGGTACGAGGTCATTTGAATCAAAAGTAGACACAGGAAAGACTTCTTCTTCTCTCTTTTTTTTTTTTTTTTCTCCTCTCAAAGGGGATTAAAAGAACTGTGACCCGTTCTGATGTTGCTCGGCTGTGTGTGTCTGTCTTTGTCAGACCATGAACAATCCAAACTAGCCATAATTCCAGGGAATAAGCATGCAGAGAAAAATATGGCAAAGCAGTATGTTCAGGGACAGGGCTATTGTTCCTGTGATGCTGAGGTGGCTAACAGGAGCTACACACAACTGTCCATGTCTGTCTCCTATTGCAGTGAGGTAAGGTAGCATAGCAGAAGGTAGTGGTTCATGGTTTTCCTGGTAATTAAGGCACTGAGTGTCTTGGAGCTTTTCTGGAGGAAAACTGGATGAATCTTTTCTTGCCTGTAACCTGTTCTAGCCCAGCACACTAACTCTGAGGAGGTGCAGGATTGTGTAGCTTCAAGTATGAAAGCAGATACAAAAGACAGATTTGTTGAGGAAAAAGAATTAGCAGGAACTTTGTCTTTCAGCTTGTGGTTATTGGAGGGGATTGTTTATGCTCTTACTAGCTTTAATTCAAACTGTGCAGCTTTTCACCTTCTGTTTATCTTTGTGGCTTTTAAACACATCTGGCACTACCTAGAGAAATACTAATTACTCTGCTGTCCCATTCAGAATGCTGATGTTCTTTAAAAAAATTTCACAGTTCAGATCTGATGCTGTGCATGTTTTGTAGATTGTCATTAGAGAACCCAGAGGAAGCGTAAAGCTTTAGGTGTCTGGTCAGAATGTGGATCTAGACTGTTTCATTAGATGAAAGCAGGATTTGAGCTTGATGAAGCCACTATGCCTGAAGTGGTGTTGGTGGGATCTCAGTGACAAACTTCCAAGGATTAACTGCATTAATTTTTGGATTTATCAGCTGCTCTGCTTTGTGCAGGGCTGTAACTGTAGTAGGCTCTAAGTTGACTTCTATAAACATGCTAGAAATGTGTTGCAATTTGCTCCAGTGTATTATTGGGTGCTAGTGTGGGATGTGACATTAGGGAGATTCAGTAATGGGTTAAGAGCAAGAGAAAGAGACTGACATCCAAAAACTGAACCGGCTAGGGCCAGACTGTGGTAGCCCAGAGACTGTTGTCTGAACAGAAAGCTCTGCTCTCCCCAGCTTTATTTAGTGGCTGTAGACTGTACCATTAGAAATATGCTACTTCAGCAAAAAAAGTCAAATGAAATATTCTGCCTTATAATTTGCTACTAAATATCAGTGTTCTAAATCCCCAGGCAGACAGCTGGGGTCCTGAACTCCTTACAGCCCACTAAGAAATACAGGCTTCGGGCAAAGTTTGGCCCAGTCTTCAAAGGAAAGGGAAAGTTCCGTGGAATGGAAAGGCTCTCTCCTTTCACAACGGATGGGTGTAAAGGATACATCCTTTGCAAGTGGCCAAGAAAAGAAAACACTTCAGTTTATGTCAACAGAGGAAAAAGATGAAGGTCAATAAGGAAAGGATCAAGCAGATGAACCACTCTGCCCACAGACCTCTCCTTAAAATCTACTGTGGATCAGATTGTACAGCAAGTACTGTATTGCTTCACTTTCTGTTCCATATTTTGCCCTTTAAAGTTGTTGTTGCTTCTATTGATTTCAGAAATAATGACTTTTTTTTTCCGTTACTGTGCCACCAAGTACAACTGCTCTCAGCACAGGTTAAAAAAAAAATCAGTTTCAAGTGAAAAAGGATGGAGCCTATCTTGTAAATAAATATAGTGAGTTTAAAAGCATGATGGATAAACACTGCAGATTAGCAAGGCACTGGGCCTCATTCTGCCCTGTGTTTGTAGCATGTTCCTCTATCTTTACTGATGTCCTTGAGGTGGTGGTTGGTACCATAATGCAAGATGTGGCCCAGCCTCTTGTTCTTCGTTATTGTTGTAGGAGCTCTTTATATTGAAGCTAAGAGACAAGGTAGAAGGGAGCCAAGATGGAGGGAGGAATGGAGATCCTGGGCCATCAGATCTGGGAAGGTTTGCTGAGTCTGGGGTAAGTTCAGTGGGAACTTGGGTGAATGGGACTGTGGCTATGACAGAAGGTCCTTGCTTGGGGAAATTGTTGAGAAGAGTCTATCCAGGGAGGTCTTAGAAGCATCTGTGGTTCTTGTGCTGGAAGTGGTAGTAACTGGAGATACTGGTTTGAAAATTCTCAAATGTCACATATTAAGGACACTTGTGTGAACTCCATACAGGTGCCTGTTGATTGTTGCTTTTTCTAGCAATTAAAAAGGAAGAGAAAAGGAAAACTCAGCTTCTTGCCATACTTCATCTAACAGCTATCTATCCTACCCATTGGAGGTCCCTGGCTGTGTGTGAGTGCATGTGCCAGGCATGCGTTGTTGGCACAGTGGTGACATCTTCTGGGGCTGCTCTCCCCAGTTTTCCACTGTCATGGCATCTGTCATCTTCCTCTGTGTTATCAAGGTTTGAGAACTGGCTGTTTCTTATCCACTCTCCTTTCTCTGCTAGTAGTCCAATTATCTCACCACTCTCTTCATCACCATTGATTACATGTGGGAACAGTTGATGAAAATGGAGTCTCTTTACAGTCATGAGATCTGATGCAATTTTACTAGATCAACCCCAATTTCTATAAGATGGAAGCAGTCTCTTCTACTGCTGTTCCAAAGCCAGGAGGGATGGCAGTTGCTGATTTATCTGAGTAAGTTAGTTAGTGCTGTGTGATGTTGTTGGGATTTTTCCCTCCTAAAAACTTTTGCTTTTAGCAAATCAATTAAAAAACTTGCTGATGAGATGCAGCTGCATCTGGGGTGGTGTGTTACAGCTGTTTAGCAGGGCATAGTAACACTATATCTGAGTCCATGAGGAAGTCAGAATGCAGCTCATATTAAGGGACCCGTGTACTGAGCCTGTTCTGTGCCTTTCACAGCCATCTTCTGATGCTCAGGAGGCAATCTGTGAGAATTACAGCACATGCTGCAGGTTTGCATCTTAGAGCTGCCACTCTTGGCAAAGGCGATGGAAAAAGCCATCTCTCCAGGGCAAATGAAGCCAAGAAAAGGGGCACTGAACAGCCACAAGCTGAGTAGGGAGCAGACAGTTTCCTGTAAGCTGCAAACTATTTGTGTGTCACCTGGAGGGCTGGGGGAAGAGGAGAAAAAAGCCGTCAACTTCAGACCAGCTGAAGAATCAATGGAGACCAACAGTGAGACATCATGGCTTAATCCTGCCCTTCCTGGAGCTCTCTGCATACATTCCCATCTCCTCAAAGGATGCTTTTGTGCCTTTCCTCCTGTCACTCAAGCCATCCTCAGAAGTGAGCTCTCATCAAGAATGTGCTCTGGGCCAATCCACAAGTCTGAGTGTGGCTGGTTGCTTCCCTCTACATGCATCTCACAGCTCTTCTCTGTGCCTGTCTAGGCTTGGAAGCAGAGTCTGTCTCCTCTTATTCATTACAGCTAAGGCACAGTGATTAATCAGCTGTTTCTCCTGTGGGAAGACAGCTCTGATGTAACCCATGCCTTTAAACCCACAGGCTTGGTTTGGTGCCTCTCAATTCCTTTTTAGATGCTTTATGTCACCTGGCTGTGTTATGCTGGTGTATCTCTGCTCTGGATCAAACTTTTCCCCTCCAAAGCTCTGCCAGGTGTGGCTCTGGCAGGAGAGAGTCAGTGTGGGGCCATTGGTAGGAACCCGCATGTGGACAAGCCGTGCTTTTCTCTAGTTTTGCATACAGGAGCTTCATTATACTGACGTGATGTGGTAACCCTGAAGGTAACTGGCAGGAATGCGGTGCTGACAGCACAGAACGCCTGTCCCGTGGGAACGCCTGAGTGACAGAGGCCAGGCAGAGCCACTATGCATCACTTCTGCTTACAGGCACGAGAACCATCCAGGGCTGCCCTGCCCTGTCTGGTGCAAGCTGGCGGGGATGAGACCTGGAACATGTTAGCAAGCTAAATGCTATCTCTCTGTGGATTAGGGAAATCCCTCTGTGCTGTTTGATTCCCAGCAGAGGGCTAGAGAGTGAGACTGGAAGTTAAGTGCAATATAATGAATTTCTCCCTTGATGTACCTGGGGAGGTGAAGTGACTGATGAGTCAGGCTGTGAACAATGGGGTTTACTGATCCCCGTTCTGCCTAGCTCTGCCTGCTGGGCCTGTATTGCACCCAAATGTGCTGGATCCCAAATGTTAGATTGCCTGCAGAAAGGTGCCTAATTGGATTCTGAATGACGTTAGAAGTGTTGTGGCACTTCTGGAAAGCAGCACAATGCAGACAGAAATTTAATCTTGGCTCCTTACATCTGATTAAGTCTATGCTGAGTTGAGCCACTGTTAATGGCTGTGGGTTTGCTGGTAGATTTAAAGATAGTTTCACATTTAAAATAGGCTCCTTTTCCTGCAGAGCACCTAAGACACCTTTAAGAACTTCACTGGGGTTTTAATCTTCATTGTCATGCACAATTTTTAAAACAGTGCCACAGTCAGACATTCTACAAGCATTCAGTTGCAAAAACAGTGAGGGCTATTATTTAAATGGTTAGCCTCAGCACTTTCACCTCAGCTAAGATACCTACCTTCATGACAGAAATTGCTTTTTGGTGCTTTTTCATTTCTTTGTTTTTTCCTTCTCTAAAAGTTTGGATAGCTCTGGTTTTTGGTAGACAGAATTAGTTTTCAAACTCAGTGCCTTTATTCAAAGCACCTCTGCAAACAGTGACTGAAAAACATTCATCTAAATGCTGATTTGACTCAGCTTGGGCTTATTGGCAGGACAATCTACCTGAGAGAGCTCCTAGTAGCTAGCAAGCAGCTGAAACAACCCCAGTCTGAAGGAACTACCTGAGAGAAGCATGCACCCTTCAGTGGGTTTGGAGAGGGTTGTTAATGATGGACTTCAGCAAATTCAGATGATTTGGGAATTTTGGGAAACTGAACTCTGAACTGTGTTTGAAAACTGTCATTAAAATGACAAGTTTCACAGTTAAAATTATGCTTGCCACTCTCCTGTTCTTTTTTTTTTAATCTATTTGCCAATTTCCATCATTTAAAATGCTGTTTTGAAATTTTCAAATGAAGCAACTGTCAATGCCCAATGTCACAGCAAGTTTATGGGGCCAGATTTGAGGCTCTAACAGAATAAGAGACAGTTACTGTGACTTCTGAGTTTATGGCTTATAGACAAAAATGTAAATGAGCAAAGCCTTTAAGTATTATAAGGAGAATTTGAGAAGCTCTTAATGACCAAAAGAGGAGTTTTATTGGGCAGTAAGGGAGGGAGAAGAAAGTAAATATTACTTGTATCCTTGCCCCCAAAAAGAAATTGTCCTCTTCCCATAATTATGGAGTCAGCTTCTGCCATCTAAACCATTGAAACAAGGCAATAATGCCCAGGTCTTTAAGATCTGATAATCTATGGAACTATGGCAGCGGAGATCCTCTCTCTGCTATGTGTTAGTTGTTTTAATCTTGCACTCATCCTCCCACATAGGCCTGACAGCATCAGAAGACAAGAGCTACTGGAGGTTTTCTGGAATGTGACAGATTTGATTTACTTTGTGTAGCTTCCCCAGATTCAGCTATTTTTTTCTGTGCTGAAAAAATGCCACAAGTACACCACCACAAACTCAATTCTCTTCTCAGGGATTGTTTTAAAGTAGTAGTAAAACCCCAGGTTAGAGATGCCTCTAGCTGGGATACAGAGTGCTGCTTTCTAAATCTTAATTAAAAATCAGCCATTTTTGTGAAGTTGCTCCTGGGAATTTTGATTGTAGAAGCAATTGAACGTTGAAGGAGAGAGACTGGAACATGATATACAGTATTAACCATGCAGCAGTGGCGGGGAATGGCTGATAGGCACACCATTTGCAGGTCCACAATGCAGGGCGTTCAGTGCACAAACCCACTGCGTTGGGTGGGGTACACTTGCTAATAAAAGACAGCTCCATTTCTTTTTTTTAATAAATTGCAAGTGAAAGGCAACTGAATATTGATGAAACTGAGAGGACAAGACTGAGGTTTACTCTTAGTTCAAGGTCACATGCTCATTAGCCAAGCTTGCGATGATCTGTCCCTTTGCTCAAGGACTGAAGGACTTCCCAGGACAGTGACCTTGCACACCAACCAGGCATAAGCAGATAGCCACGTCCAAGTGTGCTAGCTAAAGCTCCAGCCATAAAGCACACATTTAAGGTTTGAACTGCAATGGTGGTTGTTACCTCAGGAGCTTTTGTCTATCTCTAGGAATATTGTCTACAGGTGTGGGAAGCACATTTCTGGACTGCGGTGTAGCCATAATTGTATTCTAAAGTTCTAGGCTGCTAGACTGCTGATGAAAGACAGCACCTTGGATTCAGGGCTTTAAGAAAGCCTGGAAATAAGGAAAACATGAGAATTTGAATATCTGAGGAAAGAGATCAGATCAAAGCCTAGAGGAAAACTCATTCACTGCTAGAAGAGGAGGCCAAAACCAATCTGTTGTGTCTGGAATTGGCCTCTCTCTGTCTCTGCCTGCTCTATGGCAGATGATACTGTAATAATGGCCATGGCGTGGATTAAAAAAATCTGCTAACTGCCCTTCTCAAAAAGGATCTTATATTGACATTACCCCTTCTGTTACATAGTAACACAGAATCAGTAAATAAAGAAGAGAAAACATTTTTTCCAGAAAATCAACAGCTCAATGGAGAAAATGTTGCTGAGCTTGTCAGACAGCTTTAAAGCATGGTTGATTTCGTTTAATTTGGGGGTTTTGTTTTTGTTTTTTTCTTAAATAACAAGATTGTACTAAAACAACCAGGACTGATGATGATCCTGGGCTACAGAATTCATGTTACTGCAGCGTGTGGTTGACCCTGGGAAACTTTAACTCCTGGCTAGGCAGACTTGTGCTGCAACTCTTAAGCCAGCTGCTTCTCAGACCTGTTCAATGATGCTTCAGCCCAAGTAATGACTGGAGGGCAGAGTTATTCATTAAAGGTGTGCAGAGAATTCAGCAGGGCTGAAAGACATGTTGCCAAGGAAACAGTGGTAGTTTTATTATATGAATTAATAACTAGCTTTGCATTTCTTTCCAGAGCACATTAGAATATTAACAAGGAGGTGCCATTCCCTTAAACCAGGGAAGGAGGTTAAGCAGGAAGCTAAGTGGTGGTGAGTGGTTGCTGGATCTTGGCTGTGGATACTTGTAAAAGAAGCAGGTAAAGAGGATTCGTCTAGCTGAACTGGAAACTGAGGGGATTTCTGCTTCAGCCAGTAAAGGCAACATCTCCTTCTCTGGAGACTTTCAAGACCCGTCTGGATGCGTTCCTGTGTAATCTGCCCTAGATTCTATGGTCCTGCTTGGCAGGGGGGTTGGACTCGATGATCTCCAGAGGTCCCTTCCAACCCCTAACATTCTATGATTCTATGATCTACCAGCAATATTAAGGGCTTGCTACAAAAGGCCATTTTTTGAGCAGAGATATCCAGAATAATTATTTTGAATTCCTGTGGATTCATATTCTTGGGAAATCTGACATCTTGGCATCATTCTGAAATACCTGTTCCACTTTATGTTCACATAGCATCATATTCTAGAACAATTTCTACAGGCAGTCAGAAATCAAAGGGAATCTTGCTATTGGGCTCACTGTGCTAGGATCGCACTGGGTATGTCTCCATCCTTTTGTTCTCTCAGAAACATTTTTGAGGGAACTAGAAACAAAACAGACTTCACTTTTCTTTAGATTTTTTACAAGACTTCCTTTATTATAAATAAAGCTGCATGAGAAGATCTATACAAATTCAACAGTATCCTGCTATAAAAGCAGCGGTTTGAGTACAGCATTGTCAATCAAGGAAGACCTTAGTTTGGAGAGTTTTGGTGTTATTGCCCATCTCAGCTGCATTGCCAAGACTGATCTTCATACTACAGTTTCGCTTCTGAGCTAACATATTACACACACACCCCCAGTCCTAAAAAAAAAGACAAGTAATAAATAAAGCTGTTTACTATGTAGGATCCTATGAGAGCTAACCCCTCAATGACCAGCAGCTAAGCTGTTACAGGTGGGTAAAAAAATCTCATTTCTCCACCACAGATAAAACATTGTGAAGGCTTTGCATTAAAAACACCTGGCGAACAAGCACCAAATCCTGCTGCTTGAAGGCTGAATAAAGTTTTAGATCTTTTTGCTAAAATACATCTTTATACCCCGTAAGACCTGTATACAGAGCAGCTGGGAGAGAGAGAGAGAGAGGTCATATTCTGTGGTTGCCACATACTAAAGAGTGAACTCCCAGCAGCTCCCCTTAGAAGATGCTCTGCTCCTGAACAGCAATAATAAGCTTACACTAAGACATTTCCTAAAGGCAAATGGCTCCTGAGGCTATGCTGTAGATCAGTGGCTGCTATCAAGCCACCACTAATTCCATTGCTTTGACAGAGCCTATAATCAAATATTAAAACCACAAGTTAAGGGTGGAGGGAGTGGTTGGAAACCAGCAGATGGCAACAGGAGTTTATCTGTTCAATTCCGCTGGTTGGCAAATAGCAAGAACAGCACTGAGACACAAGCAGCGGTTCTAGGACAGGCTGTTCACCCTTCCTTAGGAACTCTCACGGAGGTACAGGCATTACCAAAGAAACATGTATTTGTTACGTGTCATATGCTGTTTGATTTAAAAAGACTGCTATTCACTTTAAATGACAAAAATCCCACTTCCACCCCACCATTTAAAGCTGCTTCCTATGGGTGCCCAGCCAGACTTCAGTCAAGGCAGAACTAAACACGGGTAGCACTAAAAAGTCTTAGCACATTTTTACCGGCTGACAGCTGATGGAGCTGTATGAACCTTTTTTATGAAATGTGAGTGTAGCCTGCTACTGATAGGGCTAGTCCTTGGAGAACAAAGATTTACTACAGGAAAGACAAGGCTGTCCAAGAAATGATGTACTTCACATCATGGCCTTGTACCACTGCAGAGGTCTGATCCAGCGAAACACTGTGTACCCACACCTCTAATGGGACATATATATAGATATATATACCACTGGGATTTATACTGGCATGTAGCTTACAAAGAAGATCATAGAACCATAGAATGGTTTGGGTTGGAAGGGACCTCAAAGATTATCTAGTTCTAACCCCCTGCCATGGCAGGGACACCACCCTCTGCCCTGGGGCTTACCAGAGCACAGCTTATATGCCCCCTGGACAGGTATGAGTGTGTTCCCTCACTGCCAAAATGCAGAGCAGACCTCTTAAAAGGTGCTCAGGGCAAAAGGAGCATATTGCCTGTAGGAAAATTAAGCCAACCAATTTGCTTTCAGGGGAATTAGATCCATAAATTCCTTGGTTCAGCTCCAGCTTGGGTTCAGCTAAACACCATGGGAACACTTCAAGGTCAGTTTGGGCTTAAGAAAGAACAGACACACAAATACAGAAAATGAAGAACAAAAGATTCAATTCACTTATCAGTTGAGGTTTCCTTTGAGGCTGAGCAGCAGTGCTGGAGCTGTGTAAAGACACGTTCAGGCATGTTTACAAGCCCATAGGACTGGCGTTACAAAGCCTTATTCTGACATTTTAACAGGAGTTACCTTATTCTGTTCAACAGCCTTTTCTTCTCATCCTCCCCCCTGCCCAACCTTACATAAAAGTTATTTTTCAACCCTGAATGTCATTTCCTGAGAGACCTAGGTCACAAATTTGCTTCTGTTCTTTGGACAGTCTAAATTTAGACTCCTGACAGGAAATGGCAGAGAAATTTTTATTTCTCCCTGGCTGGTCTGGGAACACATTTAGAAGCAACTCTGACCACAACTGCTTCAGCATGACCTGCGTGCCAGCAGCCCATGCAAAGCTGGATCTGCTACAGGCACGGTGGTGTAAACCTGGGCAGGTAAAAATGGCAAATTGCTTGGGTTTCCAAACAACTTACACAGCTTCCAATGTAGCCTCCAGGCTCCAGTACTTACCCACTCTCCCTCTGCTTGTCACTACCTGCTTGTCATGTCCCCCGAGAGTGCTCCTGCCCTCTTCTCTACTGGGGAAGGCTTGTTTGGTTGTACTAATGAAAGCCAGAGGCTTACAGCACTCGTTAGCGTTAGCAATTAGTCCTGCGCTGTTGCTCTGCCAGCCCTGGCAGTCTCCCAGACACCCATTGCCAAGGGTGTTGAAGCAAATACTGATGATCCAAGACTCCTACTGGTGTTACCCACCAGCCTCTCCTCCGCCCTTTTGCTTCCTACCCCTTACTTTCTGCTCAGAAATATTACTTAACCACCCTAAAGCTGTGATGATAAAAGCCAAGGGAAGCAGCAATTTGAGCAGAGTTCACTGTCCCCACTTGTGCTTTCTTATAAACCAAGTTTTATAAATAAACAGCTTTCTCTGCCTTTGTGCGTGAAATGTTCCTCACTGGTGGGACAGACAAGAGCAGACATCAAGGTGGTGGTGAACTGTTTTTTATCAGGAAAAGGGAGGAGACTACACATTTCTGAAGAGTTTGCAGGATAATAAGCCTCATGCTGTATGCTGTTCCTAGTAGTGATACAAGATTAAATTTTTTCTCTGATGCATGTGATAGAGAGAATTGCTAAAAAGGGACCCATGGAATGATGGTAATATCATCCCTGATGGGTGTCACCACCCAGAAGAACTACCCTCTTGTAAACAGGATTCAGAGAAGGCCTAGTATAAAACATTGCAGGAAATCCTAGTGTAAGAGAACGGCAGGAAAGACCCCTTAGCACTGGAGCCCAGGCCTCTGGGCCCAGCGTAAAGCAGATCTGAACTGAGGCCCTTGCTTTGATCCTTCACAAAACACACAAAGAAGGATGAGGAACTACTGAGCCCTCTCCTCCAGCAAAGCCACCTTGCCAGGGATGAGCAGCCCACTTGCACAGCACTAACATGCTGCTTCCTGAGGGAGTTCAGGCATCTCCATTGTTACACTGGGTTTTTTAGCATATAACTCAAGATTCTCCCCTGGCTTGAAAGCCTGCAGAAGCTGTTATTTTCTCATGACACTCCTGGCCCAGCAAATTACAGTCTGCTAGCAGCAGCTCCTCAGAGCAGCAGTTTTTAAAAGGACTGAGGAGACCTTTTATGGAGGCAAACAGGTAGCTTTTGCCTGGGTGTCTGGGAACAGAAGGGATGCGACACAGACCACAAGGCAGCTGCAGAGACAGCGCTGCCAGGCTCTGCTACATATGAACCTCCTTCATCCCCTTCTCCTGACTCAAGCCATCCTGCTGGCCTTGGCCTCGTTAAAACTATGCTGGGAGAGTCACACTCTCATTTGGAGGGTGATTGTTCCCTCCTGCTACTAGATTGCTGAGATTGGCTTCATTACAAGACAATTTTGGAGAACTGATTATTTTATGAAAGCAAAACCTGTAGTAGTCATTTCTCTCTTGGTTCTCAGCCTTCCTGCCCTGAAGCAAGGAAAACAAACAAACAAACCACATCACCAGAAACCAATAATGGTGTTTCTCTCTTTAAGGTGAAAAAGGTTCCTGTCCATTTACCCATGGAAAATGGCCAGGAATAGCATCCACTAGCCATGTTACCATGAAGAAAATGGAAGACTCAAATTAAATGGTCTGAAGACACAGACCTTGCAGCCTGCTCTGCTGCATCCTCCCCACGGAGCATAAATATGCAGAGTGCGGGTGTGTTAATGAAGGACAGGACAAACCGTTTAAATTATTGCTGCAGGTCCTACCAAGGAAGGCTTTTTTAAAAAACCTGCCATTCCCCTTTGATTAAAGACTTAAGGATCTCCATCCAGTTCAGATCTTATGCATGACCCTCCTCCTCCCCACATCAGCACAGATTATGTTGAGCTTCCCATGGTCACAGAGCTTCTGCTATCTGCAAGCAGACAGGCTCTGCAATCCCAAGATCCTGTTGCTGATTCCTCCACCCTTTTCTTATCTCCCCCTCCCAAAGGAAATGAAGTATTTGGCCACCACCACCATTTGCATTGCAGGCATCTGAATAAATTAATCATATTTGTTGCTCACCACCACTGTAGCTTGACTGAGGCACAATAGAAAAATATATTCTTAGCTGCATAAAACCCAGCCAGCACACTGTGGAGCAGAAACTTATTTCTATACCATGTCTTCCAGTTTCTCCCTATCCTCCCCACCCCCTCTCACTTACTGCAGAAACCATGTCCCAGGACCTGGTTCAACTGCAGACAAGAAGCAGTACTGCCAAAGTCAGTTGTCTCCAGGAGGCTTCAGAAAGCTGCCCTCTGGGCTTGTGCTTAGAGGAGCAAAAGTTTTCCTGCTGGCTTTGGTTAAAGGGATCCCTTATGGATCCCATTGGTGTGTGCAAGTGGAATATGCACCGTGTACTCATTTATCAGTGCAGATGTGTTCCTGAGCATCTCATGGAATGTGTCCACCGTCTTCCTGTAAACGTCCCTGCGTAGCACAAAGGGACGGAAAAGGTTGAGAGGCTCAGCCCTCTGGAATATGATAGGGAAGCCTAGCTCTGCTGGTATCTTCCCATTGCCAATGAAGAAGTGGTAGAGCTTCTTTTCATGCAAACATTTCTCCAGGAATTTCAGCATGTCCTGTAGACGGGCCTCTAACTTCTCTGGGGCCCAGTCCTGACTGGGACGTGCCTGCAGGAGATGTAGCATCACTGTCTTCAGGTGGTAGTTGGTGAGCCCACTTGGACCTGTGAGGCTGCACTGCTTCCCATGGAGGAAGGAGAGGATCTGAAGGCAGCTGACATGGCATGCATTGGCAGGCAGTGTTTTGGAGACCAGCTGGATGAACCTCCTCTCATACACTGCAAAGGTGAGAAACCAGTGTGTGCTGGAGGGAACGTCTGCTGCCAGGCTGCTCCGAGGGAAATGAGAGATGAAGTAAACATCAGAATTCTCATACTGCACCACAGGGGTGAGGTTGAAGGCAATCGATTTTCCTGATCTAAATTTTATCTTCAGGGCTCCTGGCGAGTCCAGGAGGCTGAAGGAGAGGTCGAATTCATACTTGTGGGAGATTCTGTTCCAGGCCTTGGTGACTGCTATCTGGAACCACTTCATGACTTGGTCAGCATCCAGATATTGAGTATTTTTGAAGCATAGGAGGTCTTCCATCTCATTGCTGGGCCTAGTAGTATTGGCTTGGCTATGGAGGAGGCACAGCATATCTTCCCCTAGTTTAGTCTTGTCACAAATGCAACCTGTCACATCCTCATCTGCCCTGCATACCTTGATAGTGCCATAACCTTGTTCATCTGGGGGAAAAGGGTCACCAGAGCACCAGATCTGGGACCGAAAACAGTATGGCTCTGGAGGGGCAAAAGGCACTATCAGATCACAGACAAAAGGTTTACGCACTCTCCAGTTCTCATACATGCTCCCCACACCCATGCAGTCTTCCACTTCCATGTCAGCATCCCGGTTACAAACACTCCTCAAGGCTTCTAGAAGGTCATCTGCAAAGCCTTCCACCATCTCCCGCATCCTCGCCATGTCTCCAGTGGTACCCAGGATGCGCTTCTCATAGAAGCTGGCCAAGACGGCCTTGTCAGGGAAGGCCACTCCTTTAAATGCTTTCCCCAGGACAGCCATGTCATCTTCTTCTCCTCCTGTGTCCTGCCAATTTGCTTCCTGGAAATCCTGCCTCCAGAGCTCGATCAGCAGAAAGATGACCATGGAAAGGGCAGTCCACATATCCCATCGGACTTTTTCCTCTTTTTTTTCCTCCACTACCTCTGCAGCATTTTCCAGAGTCTTCTGTCTGGCTTCCTGGTCTGCGATTTCCTGCTCCAAGCGCAACTGCTCCAGCCGAAGGATCTCCTCCCGCTCCTTCATCTTCTGGATGATTTCTTCTGCATTCTCGGGGACAGTGCCATTTTCTTTAGGGAAGAGGAGTGGGTGGTTGATGATAGCTGTAATCACCACTAGACACACTCGGAAGAGTCCCACAGGCATGGCAGTTCCTTCTCTGGAAAAGAAAGAAAGGCAGAATGACTCACAATTCAGAGTATATTTCCTCAAAAACAAAAATGAAAGAAAGTCCCCACTTGAATAAAAGCTTGGCATCCTTTCTAGAAAAGAGTCTACAAGCTCCTAAGTGCATGCCTGCTTCTGCAAGTTATCAACTAAGCTTCCAAAAGATACTTTATCAGTAGATGGCAAGGATGAAAGTGTCCTCTTATCAAATTAAGTTCAAAGAACAGAACTGTGAAGGCACTTGCTACCATCAACCCACTGTGATGCTGTTGGGGCACTGTTGGAGGGCACATCCTTTTTCCCTCCTTTAAAGTTTCCTGGAACTGAAAGGGAAGGAAGCAGGCAGGACCTTCCCTGGCGTAACAAAGCAGGACTGCAGATGATCACTGCTTTCTCTCCACGTGAGACTGATGTTGTAGATGTGGCAATGGCATAGGCAGGGCTGTCCTGGCCACCTTCCATGTTAAGCATATCCGGGGACCCACACAGCCACCTTCAATCAGGGCAATCCTCACTGCCAATGCTGCTATGAGCACCTGGGTGGGAAAAAGTCTACACAGTTTTGTGCTTCTAAGCAGGCACACTCTCACTTAAGCTCTTCCTGCCTTCAGCACCATCAGGATCAGGCTGTGGCAAATCCTCCCAGCCTCCATGATGCCTCATGACTGCAGTCCCTGGAAAAAGGGCAGCAATTAGAAAGACTGCTAAACTGGAAGGGCTTTCCTTTAGCCCAGGGGTTTTAAAAGCATCAGGTGGTTTATTTTTGGTGCTTACTTCACTATTAATCTGTGGAAGACACTAGTAAACACCATGGCTTTGATCTGCGCCATCTTCCCCAAGCTCCCCCTTAACAGCTGTGCTTGCAGTCAGCTCACTCCTATTTGAAGTGACCTCAAGGTGGCTGTGAGACACACCCCAGGTCTTGGTGTCATAGTACTTCATGTGACAGCAACAGTCCCACGTGTCACCCCTTGCACAGGCCCTTGGCGTGACCAAGATGGCTATGGTGTTTTGGAGTTGCTTCATGTGGTTACTGGCTCTGCTGCTTGGACCTCACACATAATAAAGCTTTCCACACCATGGAGCTCAGGACAAAAAAATTTAATTTCCAGCTTTCTGGGACACAGTCCCATTTCTGGGGCATCTGCTTGGCCCTGATGAGGCCTCCCAGAGGTCAGGGCCAGAGGGTGCTCAGGCTAAAGCCCAGGCAGCATTTCTGTTTCTGGAGGGCTGACATTGCTATCGAGATCCCAAGCGCCTGCTCAGAGAAAGACAATCTGAAGTTGTCACCCACTGCTGAGATGTGTCAAGCTCATCAGTCCCTCTTTCTAGCAACATCACCCCAGTCTCAGCACAGAGAGACCAGAAGGACAAGATGAACAAGCAGGGTTATTTCTTCTTCTAGCTGGGACATTTTAATACAGCTGGTTTAATGCCTCAGAAGTGTGTTTGAGAGAGAAGAGTTTCTGTTACAGAAATAAACTCTATCAATAAAATGCCTTATCAATCAGACCAGAAATAGTAATCTCATTCCTAGCAAACCAATTAATCCTGCTGTGGGAATGAGATTGTTTCACAGAGACCCAGGAGATGGTGAGGAACTGTGTGTACACCAGGAGCTGAGGGTTGTAATCTTCTCCCCCTGCAAGAGCTCCTTCCTGGCCTGAACCCAGCGTGTTTTGGTGCCACAGCAATCCTGCCAGTGTCTAGGCATGAAGGAGAACATCTCTAGCAATCTCCTCTATGCCTCCACAGGGCAAGCAATAAAGACAGATCCATCCCAGCAGGCCTTGTTATCAGTACTGCACAACAAACTGCTGGCTTTTGATTGCAGGAACCTAGATTTCCTCAGTGTGAGCACTTACTGTACATAGGAACTGTATCCTCTGCATGCTATTATCTTTGCTTACAAGAGAGGTGGGACTGGAATAACAAGGGAAGAGAACAGGATTGAGATGCATTGTCTAAGCAGCAAGAAAATTCACATGGTGCTCAGGATAATGCTATGTGCCCCTCCCTGTGTTACATTTACTAACTACCTTTTTTTTAGATCCCCTGTACATGCATAGATGAATGTCTTTATGCAGCTATTGCTCTGGAGATGGTTTGTGGTCCTTTCTTGTCCTTTTTTACATTTACATTAACTCTTTAAAGCATCAGGCAATACATTCAAGTTGAATTAATGCCCAAAGCTGGGTGTTCCAGTAATTCTGTGAGCTCCATGCCCGGCCACATTTTTTAAATAAACTGGGGTCACCCTGCATTGCAAAGGGCTTTATCAGTTTGCTGGGGCAGGGCAGGAAGTGCTGGTGAGTTCCCTTCCTTAGTGTTAGGTTCTTGCAGACCACGTGTACTTTCCAAGCTTAAAAATAACATGGCCAGGGGCCAGATGCCTCCTCTTGCAGTCTTGACCAGGATGACATTGCTGCTCTGTCCTGCTAGACCTCTATCCCTGAGGATAAAATGTTTTACTGTTACCAGATTATTTCTTAGATGCATGAGGTTGAAAGAAGTCAGCTTCCATAGGATCTTCTTGTACCCTTCAAGACTCTCTCTTGCCCAGCTGCCCATGGGCACACTGCTTCCAGAGTTTACCTGCCCCAAAGCTCTGCTAGCAGAAGGGATTAGGCCAGACATCCCCAAGTCCATCACTGGCAGGCTCAGCTGAATTCATTCTGGGTCACACTGACAGTCTAGGCTACCCCACCTGATTTTGCAGTAGATTAGGAAGCATGCACACAATTTCTTCCCCCAGGAAACTCTACAGGATCAACCTCTAGAAAAGAGTCAGGATGAAAACTGGAAGTACAACATCTTCAGGTTGCCTGAATTTGCAAGAGGCATGTCTGTTTTAGGCCTGAACAGTGGAAGTTCTTCTGGTCAAAACTGCCCTTTTGCTACTGTAGCTATTCAAAACAGAAAATGAAGTAAAACATTAACCTCAGTTAAGGTTTAAAGTTAATGATGCTCAGTGATCAAGGTTACAGGCAGAGCATTCTCACATCTCATCAGACACAGCTTTCCTGGCTAATATGGAAAAACTAAATAATACAGGTGAAACCAGTAACACTGCCTGCTAGAGCAGTCCAGCCTTCCCCATAACAAAGGCCACCCTTTTCCCTTTGCTTTTAACTTCAGCCCAAGCAATTTAAGTCTGATAAAAATATTTCTGCCTGCTCTGGCTGAGACAGCTTTTCTGTCGGGAAGAAGGAGAGAGTCCAAATGTTTCCAAGCTGGAGACTAACAAAGAGAAACATCATTGCTTCATCTACACATTAAATTTAGCAACATTTCAAGCATATGGAAAAGAAAAAGTTTTCATTATTTTTTAAACAAGTTCCCAAAGCGATCTTCAACCCTTTTAAATTTTTAGCCCTGACAGTTTTTTCCCATTCAAAGTATAAGCAATGTCCCGACTTGGTAACAGGCTTACATCTACCTGCCTTCTGCAGACCCTCTTGCAGCAGTTTCAGGGCTGCAAAGACCCCCCTGAAGGAGGGTGACATGGTTCTTGCTGCATCACAAGCAGGCCACCTCTGCAAGCAGCTGAGCCTGTCCTCACTCTGATCCCTGGGCCAGGGCGTTCCCAAGGTAAGGGAACAGAGACTGCAACTCTTGTGCTCCCATGGGCACAAAGCAGGGAAAAAGGAGCAGTGAGACTCTGGAAAGCTGCTCAGAGAAGGGAGGAGGGCTGGAGGCAAGTGGGTACGTGGAGCCCCACCATCTTGATGCAAAGCTCTGTCTCTGCTTGCTGCCCATTGTGTGTGATGCTGCTTGTTCAAACCTGCCTTTGGCACTCGAATTAGTTCCCTTCTGGGCTTTTCTGTAGCACTCACTGCTTCAGTGACTCGGTGCTTCACTGATTTTAAGGTTAATGACTGCTCTGAACAACCCTGGGAAGTGAGGGGGCAGATGCCATCCCACTGGGGAGTGAGGACTCAGAGATAAAAGCAGTTGATCGCTCTGCTGCCCGATTAGAAACAACCCTCAGCTGCATCCTGCAGCAGTTGGTATGTTCAAAGGCTTCACCAAGAGCACCTGGAGCCCTCCATCCTCAGCTCCCAGGCAAGTTAAACCTCATTGTTTCAAGCCTGAAACAGCTTCCCCAGCTGGAGAATCGTGATCATCCCTGCAGCGGGTCCTGGATGATACCAGGCACCTCAAGAGAGGAACGGGAAAGATGACACAGTTGTCATGCAGTTCAGGTCAGGGCCATGAAGCCACATGCATAAGGAGGCCAGCTCTCACAGTAGCTGGTCTGAAAGCCCCTCGCTGCACGATTCAGTAATGTTTGATTCGCCTGCTTGCCTGAAGCACAGTTACAGGTGGCTTGTTGCAAAGAAAAGGAGGTAGCACATGAAGCTCACAGGCACATAAAGCCTTCACACAGCAAGGCAGCAGCTTGCCTAAGGTCAAGCAATGGCTGGAGACCACCCTCTGCATTGGGTCTTTGACAGCTGGCTGAAATCCTCTTACATACATGTCATAAAAAACAAAGGGGTGAGTATTCCCAGAGAGGCTGCTGGAAACGATGTCTCCTTTGCCACTTTTTTTTTTGCAGTGCCAGCCATGCCAAAGGCTGGAGAGGAAATGGGCTGGAGTTCTGAAAAGGGTCCCTCGGGGTGAGGCCCAACTTACCAGCCATGCTCAGCCCCTTGGCATTGGAGCAAAGGCAGAGTTGCAGCTCCTTACCAGCACAAATGCAGCCCCCTAAGCCAAAAAAAATGGTGCCGAGTTCTGCAAACCAGCACTTGCTGTGCCTGCATCACATCAGTAACCGTCTCTGCATCACCTGCACTACCCGGATCCCTGCTCAAGTGGCCTTGAAGGCAAATCATCTGCAGAGACTATTGCAAGACAATATAAAAATAACCATCACATTGTTTCCTGCCTGTAGTCAGCCCTGAAGATGAATAGTATTTGCAGTGCATGCTAGAACAAGCAGATTTGTTTAGTGGTGTTTTATGTGGCACGGGGGCAAAGCTTGGCTAAACCTGCAGCTCCTGCTTTGAAGACCTCCGCCTCACCTTGGAGCATCACAGAGCTCACCTGGTGTTTGTGTGGGCCAGCTTGGAACAGCCACTGTCCTGTGACAGTGTGTGCTCTCCTCCTTCCCACCAGCCACCCTGCCAGAGGGGATTTCCCTGCATCAGCAGCAAAGTCATTTGTAGATATGGTGATGCCCAAAGCCATACCAATATCCCACTCCCTCCAGCTAAAATGTACTCAGCTTCTGATGTCCCCAAGCCTTTCTCTCACCCTTTTCCACAGCAGCTTCAGACCCTTTTGCCTCCTGCTCATTCTGGCAAAGAAACAGACTCAAACAGCAGTTTGCAACTTGCCTCTGTAGGCTGCTCATGTGCTCTGAGCCCAAATAACCCTCTGTCTTCTCTGAAGACATGATAGAATATTTCCCTTTTATTAACTGTCCCTTTCTTTCATCAAGAGTTCTTTATACAGCTATATTTTTTCCACCTTTTTATTCCCTTAAATTTTGAATCATGGAAATGAAAACATACTCTGGCTGGTGTTCAGCATTAAACCAGAGAGGAATGAGCTGAAGGTTGGATTCTTAAATTAGAAAAAGCCAAGTCAAGCCACTGAGTGCAGTTCAGTAATGCACTGGAATATGCCAAGACATCATCTACGACACGCTTGATTGCTTCCTGCAATTTGGCTGACACAAAAGGTGGCTGCCACATTGTGTTTTGCTTTGGTAGGCTGCAAGAAAAGATGCAATGCAAAGATATGATAGAAACTACAGCTGGTTAGGAGCTTTTTTAATTGAAAGCTGCCAAGTTTTGGAAACTAGAACTTCCATGGGAACAAATATGATTTCTAAGACTCTTTTTCAGAAGGTCCTCGAGGTCTAGAAAGGACTCCACTGCGTTTTTCCACCATCTCCCCATCAACATTTACAGAAAAGTCAAAAGGCCTTTGCTGGCTCAGGACAGATGGTAAGGGCAGTTCTCCTTCCACAAGGAAAGGAAAGCCTCAGGAATAAACATGCTGGATGGATGTTCACGGAAAAAGACAAAGGTACCACTAGAGAGAGTAATACCCTGGTGAAGTTATCAGCCTGGTCTCCGCCCTCAGTTGCTGCAAATTTGTTGTTCAAATTTTGCCTCTTTTGCACTCAGAAGAATGAGAAAATTTTCAGCCTTTAATTTTATATGCATGTATTTAAAAAAAAAAAGCACACATCTACACCTTTACAGTCTGATCACTTACTTGATAGAAACTCCTGCTGAAGGCTCTCCTCCAAATTCAGGAGGGATCAACAGCAATCTAAGCTTTCGTCTCTCTCCTTCCTGCTCCCACCACTGCTGCCCTCATTACCTGACTGCTTTCAGGTCAATGCTCTGCTCTCCGGGTTTGACCTCGGCTTTCACAGGACTCGAGGAAATGGTTTTGGCAGGACTTGCTCAAACCTATCTTGTTCTTGAGACCATTTTTACTGAAGAAGTATTTTCTGGGGTGGGCAGAGGAGGAGTCCTGTTTTGGTGAAGAATTTCAGACCAGAAGCGAGTGAGGTTTCCTCCCAGGTCAGCACCACGTTTGTTGGGGCCTCTGGATTATCCAGCACCCCATGTGATGGACACTGATGGCTAAGCCAGCTCTTAGGAGATACAATATTGAAACACTGCATCTCAAAACAAGTTTCCATGTTCACCTGCATCAGCAAGGTGGGGCTGTGGCATCAGATGGAGTTGGTGAGACACCAGACCCTCAGGGGGGCTGGAGGGCCCTTATAAACAAGATGAACATTCAGAACCCACATACTTAGTCCAGAGTGACTAAGGGTTTATTGCATCAGTCTACCCTTCCCACTCTACTGTGTACACATTAGCACATGTGACTATGTAGCTTTCACTAAGCTGGTTTCTACCCTCCAGGACAAAGGTCCCATTGCTGCACTGAGAACATGTCCCCAGACCTGTACAGTGCCATGAAGATCTCCCACTTCCCACTGCACCATCAGCTGTGAAAGCACCCAGCACAGCCCATCCAGAGATCACACAGCACAGGGTAGCCAGGAGAGGCTCCTGCTCTCCAGTCTCTTGAGCACACAGTCAGCTGCAGCACACACAGCCCAGCCAGGAAAATCTGGAGCCGCAAAAATGCAATACGGAGCCTGAGAGGCACCAACTTGTGCTGTTCTTTCACCTGTTATGAATTAAGCTTGCGTGCAAGACATTGGTGTGATGAGCTACTGACTGTGACAGAACAGTGCCAGCCACAGCAGCTATAACTCAAGCTCCGACTTGTCTTTTTGAGCATTAAATTAGTGCTACACTCAAAGTACAAAATTCCAATTGCCAGCACAATCACAGTTGTTTCAGCACAAACTAGTGTGATTGGGCTCTATCTTTAGCTCTTGACCAAAGCCACCAGTGGAAAAGACCAAATGCACCACTGCATTAGGTGCAAAGACCTGGATGTTGAGATGGGTACTACAACCATGTTTAAAACCAGAACAAGCCAGCTGGCCTACCTGGGACTACAAAAGACAGGTATGGCAGAACAACTGCCTGGAAGCCTCACCCTACATTAGCCGCTTGGCCACAGGACAGCGGTTGGACAAGGCCACTTGCCTGATAACTATTGTTTTGTCGTTTGATTGAGAACACGTTAGCCTTTTGTAACATCTGTGGACATCCTGTCCCAGGTTTCTTGCAGTGCCAATGGGGTCAGTCGTGCAGCCTGAGTCGGACATCCTGCCCAACAGGTCTGGCGTGGACTTTCAGAAGCAATATTTTCCTCCCAGGGTCACCAGGTCAGGTATTTCCAAGGAAATGCTGATGCTCATCCTGTGTACAGGACTAGGTAGCCCTCCCTTCCCCAGACAGGCGGATTCAGGATGGATAAGCACGTGAGTGGCACTGGCATGGTTCTGGAGGCAGACACTACCACACAGCCCCAGGTCCAAGCAAGGAGTGATTTTGCCAGTATCTCTCCAAGCAGATGAGTGCTTGACTTGCCCTGGGAAGGACAGGGAGCCTCTCTCATGTCCTCTATTCATTCACTACCTTTGCCATGAAGAAGCTTTTTCTTGTGCCTCATTAACTCTCCCTCACTGCAGTCTGAACACCTATTTTTCCAGTGACCACTGTGGATAAAAGTAGGACAGACTGTTTCTTCTTGCAGTAGCACTCAAGATGTTCAGGGATCCTCCTCTTCTGCCTCAGCTTTTGCTGCACATAGATGCATTTGTAAGACACTGCCATAAAATCCCATGGTCACCCTTCCCTCAAAGCCTACAGCATACAAAGTTTTGTTTCTGACTCAAAAGGAGTTATTTGCCTTCTAGGGCTCTTTCCCAAAACCTAAAGAATTCCCGTTTTATCAGCAAGCAGGAGATTTATCTGGATATTTCTAAGTCACAATTTCTCAGTGCATAGAGGTATCATGCCACTAGCCAGAACATGATTCTGGCTGCCCCTTCTTGCCCCAGAAGCTGGCAGCCACCACCAGAGGCAGCTGTAATAACTACTAAATAAATGCAGAGCCACATCATGCCCCCAGAGCACTCACTGTAAGGCTGGACCCAAGAGGGGGTGCCCATGGAGACCAGGAGACAAAGCTAACAGCATGAAGAGTGTTTTACTCAGCATCCTGCCTGTTGCCTGAACATACATTTCTTTTTTTTGCTTTTTGGCTGTGAAAGCCAGCTCAGCTCATCAGCAAACAGCACATGGACAGTCTGGGCAGTGCCTCAGATTCCCCCTGCTATGGGTGAGAAGGGGTTTTACAAATGGGAACATAGTGCTGGCTGTGGGGGAGGCAGGAGGGGAAAGGTAGGAAGTGTGCATGGGGCTCCCACCCACGTACTGAGCTGTTGTGGTAGGATCCCAGCCAGGAACAGCTTGGCTTTTTAAGCCAAATAAATTTTGCCTGTTAATTGTAAGGAAAACAACTGGAATAGACCTAACTTTTGATGCTTTGTCGGTGAGTGTATTTGGAGGGTTTGGTTTTTTGTGTGTGTGATGGCTGGTTGGTTTGTTTAAAAAAGGAAAAAAGACACGCACACAAAAAAGAAAGGTTGGATTACCAACCTCACCAGCTCCCTCCCCTTCAAACCCAACATGATGGGAGCCCAGGCAATAGCTGATCGCTCCCTTGCACAACCTTCCATCAGCACAGACAGACACAAAACTTCTGCTGCTTTATCAAAAGCCTTATGGTGTCAACCACAACGTATGGAGCAATGTCACCACGCTGAAGCTCTCTGGCCTCTGCCTGGTGCTCACACCGGGACCCACTCTGGCCGTCGCCCTCTCAGCCACCTGACTTCCCCTTGCCTGCACAGGCAGCCATGGCTCATTGATCCCATCGGGCAGCCACCTCAGGGAAAGGTGGCAAGAATACATGAAGGGTTCAATTACCAAGATATTTGTTCAAATCTGCCCCCTTTTTCCACTATTAATTCTCAACAAGGTGGAGAAAAATCATATCAGTGCTGTTAACTTAGGCAGTGGTTACTCTGACTCTCCTCATCCTACAGTAAGTACATGCCCTACATCACTACGCATCCAGCTTCACTGCATATTGTATGCCCATTGACACAAATGTTTCAGTATTACAATGGTTGGTGGAAACGTTATTATAAAGTTGATTTCCCAGCAGGGATACATCCCTCCAGCTCATCTAAGACGAGCACATGTCGATATTGGCACAGCTCAGGTGTGACTTGCAGAATGATTATGTTTTACATGTGAACTATGAAGTTCCACTTCAGTCACATAACCATGAGCGCTTATATATTACAGACAGTAGAAAACACAGTAGCTGCCAGACCCTTCCACACTGAGATGCTGAAACAAAAGCACAGCAAAAAGAAATCATCATTGCAGGCTGGGAATTAGGTTGATCTGAGATTTTCTACTGCATCATGGTCTTGACTCAGTAACAAACTCACACTCCTATGTCAGGAGACCTGCAGGCCCAAGTATCTGCTTAAACAGGACTCAAAAACACTGGTTGGGATTGGATGTTTGTGTGATACTGGATTATTGTTTTGCTAACTAGTTACAGCTGTTTGTATTCAAACAGATGGGGAGGAACAATATTTAAAAGCTGGCTATTGTAGCCAAAACGTCACCACAGAAATGAAAAACAATGCTTTATGCCAGTGCCTGAAATCTCAGCTTTTTATAAAACACAATATAGTTCCTTAAAGTAAAAAAAACCCAAACAACCAAAACCCACCCCAGACTGTGAAAGCCCCTGCAGGGATGGGTATAGGGTGTGGAAGGAGGAGAGAGCATGAAAGAGCACTTTTACTGCCATGCCCTGTTTCCTTGACTCTCACTAGGTTGACTCCACATTGCATGCCAGTGTCTGCAGGAAAAATCAGGCCTTCTTATTTCATTACGTGGTGGCTCTTCAAGAGAATAGAAGAAGCAACACAAATGCTTTAGGAAGCAGTAAGGCCAGTCTTGGCTCACTGGTCATAAACCTAAAAGCTGCCAAGAGACACGCACACAGACAAATATGTTGGCTGCAGAGTCCTGCTGGCTAACCTTGCTTTTGTAAAAGAGTTTGAATAAAAATTAGAAGAAATAAGCAAAGCCATACAAGAAAACAAACTGCCCCACTTCTGTACAATACTTGCATGAAGCTCATCCTTTTAGCACTTGTGGCCACCAACTCAGAGCCATTTTCACCCAAGGGAGTGACTCAGAGACCAGATTATTGCCACATGCACCCATATTTAATAACTTTCATGTGCTCTTTGCTCAGTTCCCTCTGCTTACCAACAAAAGAAAACATATTTAAGCTCTTTCTTTCCCTGAAGAGTTTGTAAACTGAATGCTGGGAAGAAAATCTCTGAAAAAACACAACAGGATAAGGGCAATGTAACACGCACTGCTGTAGCAGAAGTACCAAACACACATGTAAGGCTGTGAAGCCACGTGGTTTTCATTTGGGATGTGTGGGGTGAACACATACTCTTGCTTTCTTTATAACATACGCACAACAAAGGAAGGCTTTGTTTGAAAGCCAAGGGACAGCCTCTCTGCACACTTCAAGGCTACGTAACGGGAACTGTGAGTCACAGCCGTGGGGCCCTTGCTCAGACACAAAAATCCCCTCTGCTGCAGCCGGCAAGAGCTTAGCTTAGCAAGGAGCAAGATAGCTTCCAGCTCCTCTTGGGAGACTGAAAGTATCCAGGAAAGCAGCAAATGCGAGGCTGAGCTGAGAGCACGTGTTGTGGATGACTTACAATGCAAACATGTCTTTCTGTCAACATGTCTTCCTGTAACTCTTTCAGAGCTTGAGATCATAACCTTGAACTCATTCCAAGAGCATGAAGCAGCTATGGCTCAACAGAGAGGTGGGATGGACATCGGCCAAGCACCTTCAGACCATGTTTTGACTTTGGCTGCAGAAGAGCGTGGCCATGATACTTACAGCATAGCCAGCTTGCTAGATAGGACCACAGTTGAGCTCTATGTCCTTAAGTCACCTAGTATGCTAGGTAATTTATGTCACTGTGTGTTACAGTAGAGGAGGGTCAGCTGATTCCAACTACCCAAAACACAGACATCCATCTCATCCTTGCCCCTAACAGTCTGGGAGGAAAAGATAAGGGTCTTCTTCAATTATCATCATTCTGCAGTGCAGAAGTGGCTGTGCTGCAGAAAATCCAAGTGCTTTCTCTCACATTTCCAACAGTCCCAAGCTATTTGGTTGCTAAATCTCCAGAGACCTTTAGAAATCAAACTCTCATCCGAAACCAGTCAGGTACCCGAACATCCAGGAGGAAATACCTTAGGATCTAAGCATTTTGGGTGCAGATACATACACAAGCACAAGCCTCTCTGGGAAGCACTATACTGAGAACATCAAATGTCACAGTTAAAGCTTGAAAACATCCCCTTACCTCTATCTCCGCTGTGTATTAACATTCAAGAGCTTAAAAAAATATGGAAACAGAAGTCTGAAAAAGCAATACAGCTTCTCCCCTCTGCCTACACACATGGCCTACACTGTGCCTGGATGCTTTCTGGCAAGTCTTTGTCTACTTTGTTCTGAAAAGCTTCCAGCAAATCTCCATCTCTGCCTCCCAAAGCAGTCTAGACTACTGCTTAACTACCTCTATCTGTAGGAAAGTCTCCTTATCACTGCATGTGCTTTCTCCAAAATAAGCTGTAAGCCCTTCTGGGTTTCTGGCACCCAGAGGCAGTCTCTCGTCTCAGGGAGCTAATTCCCCCCCTGCAGGCAGCGTGGGAAACATTTGCTCCCAGTCCTCATGGGTTGCTTCCTCAGCACCACCAAATCCTTTGTGATTTGGAAGAGCAAGGCACTCTGAAGCTGATTTTCACTGTTTTGAGTTTGGCCATAAACTCTACCTTTTCAATTGGTGGTGCCCACCATTCCTTGAGGGGACCCAGAGAAAGATGCAGTTGGTTACACAGGTGGCTCAGTTGACACCTTATTGCCAATGTCACTTTTCTGCTCAGGTGCAAGAACCTTCTCTACGTGCTTTTCCCCCTGGTTTCAAAAGTGAAGGAACAGTACATCTTCCTTTGCCAGGCAACTGAAATAACCATAGGAATCTGAGACTCTGCCTAACAGGGCTTGAATTCTGCAACAGTTGGCCTCAATGATCCTCATCCTTGCCAATATCATGCTTGGTTTTTCCAAGCCACATGCATGGCAGTGGGGTGCATCAGATGTTTTCCCTATAAATGCTGAAAAAGCATCTCTGCCCTAAGGCAAATATCACTGATATAAATAAGGTGCTAGATCAGCCAGAAAAACCTGCCTCTGGAAGACGGATAATAATGAAAGATGATGAGGAAAAAGGAAAAAGAGAGAGCTTCATTTACACACAGGAGGATGGCAATGGGCCAGTTCTCACAGCTTTGATCGGGGCTGACTGGAGAAGCATGCCAGGGAACACTGTCAGCTGAGCTTTACTAAAGCAGAGAAGACGTTTGAACTGACTGGGATGGGAAGAAAGGGACAGACACCACCCAACACATACACAGATCCAGAATAAATAAGAAAAAAAAAAATCCCATGGAATACACGAAGGTACTCACAGGTACTCAGAGCTCTAGCAGGACATTGTGGCAGCCAGGACTGCTGCTCTGGTAGCTCCCTCTGCCATCAGCCCCAGTTCTTCCCTTACCACCACCGTTACCTACAGAGCCTCCTGTCACACGCTTGCAGAGCAGCACGGCCAGACATCTGGGTTTCACCTCGCAGTTCTGCTTTCAGCAGGTTTTTCAGAGGTTTTTGTACAAACATGAAAAATCTACACATTTCTGGCTTGTAAAAGCCATTATTCCCCTTCAATCTAGCTGTCTCTGCTGTCACCCTTGATCATCAGGAGGTTGTCCAGACACTTCCAGGACTTTGCTCTCCCTCTTGTACCTAGAGAAGGGGGAAATCTAGTGCTTTCCCTACCTGGGTAAGGTGCCTCTGGCAAGTTCTCCTGCATAGCAGGAAATGCAGCAGTATCAGATGTCAACAGAGCTCGGACCTGTTGGTTCCCTTCTGCCACTACCCTCTGATGAGACCCCCAACCATACCAAGCAGTCAGATAAAAGCAATTTTATACTGAATGCCAAAAGAGAGAGACACTCTGATCTTCTAAACTGAAGCCATTTCCAAATTTAACCTTCACAATATTGCTACTTTTGCTTTGCAAGTGGTGTCTGACCCACGCTGCTGGGAACATTTACTAAAATATGAGCCACACCACTTTCCTTCCGGCATTTCTGCTGCAAGGCTCAAGATCTCCTAGTGAGAGCCCATCAAGAAGCTTTTTCAAATCACATCAAATCTGTAAGGAAGAATGACCCCTGGAGCACTTACCTGCTACACAACTTTGCAGGTGCTCATTAATCTTCACATTACTACTATCACTGTGATGCAGAGAAGACTACATTCAGTCACCCACCGCTGAAGCACAGCCAGGAAGTCTGCAAAACACAAAGAACGAATGAGGAAGTTCAGGCAGAAGATGGGTACGTAATGCAGTTATCCAAATTAGGGATTGATTAAAAGAGAGATTAAGTCACCTCTTTACCTAATAAAATGATCTTAAAATCTCAAGGGACCAGAAATAACCAGTTTTGAAGCAATCAGGGAAGAGTAAAAATGCTGCTTCTCCCATGGGAAAGGGTACAAATCACACCATGGGTCTGCCAGCATTGCAGACCCACCAGCAAGCAAGGACCTCCCTCCTTTGACTCCATCCTTACCCACCAGCTCTCTTCTTTTAAAATGAATTAGGGTCAAATTAGCAGCTGCATAAGTGCAAGGGCAGGGACAGTTTTGTCTGGGATTGGTTTGTCTCAGAAAAGGCATCTAGCTGCTGTAAGCTGCTTGTGAGGTAGAAATACTTGCTTGGGGAGCTGAGTTTAGAGAACTCATGTGAGAAACAGAAAATGCAGGAGAAGAGGCAGGAAATAAGTCTAAGAGCATACAGGAAGATGTGAAACACAGAACCACAAAAGATAAACTACCATATTTTAGGAGAGGCAAGTTAAGAAATTTTAGGTGAAACAGGAAACAAAGTCCTGCAAGTGGAAACAGGAGTGGATGGACCCAACAATCTGGTTGCAGGCAGGCAGAGACTCAGCTGCGCACAAGCAGGCTGGGGAACAGGAATCCACCACCCTCATTACCAGCCATGATCACCACTTTGAACCCTCTGTCTTGATCCAAAGGATGATGAAATAATGAACAGCCCTTCCATGGCCTGAGCTGGACTTTGGATCTAGGTTCTTTAAAGGTTTGGTATTAAGTTGGCTTCTCCTTGCTCTCCTGAACCCCTTCACTTCAGCAGCCACTGGGGAGGGGATGGCTCAACCCTCCCTCCTCCCACCTAGCTGCTTGCGTGTAGAGTTTCACTTCTCCATTTCTGTCTTCAACTGTGAGACTAAATTGGACAAACAAGCTCTAGCCTGACCTCCCAACATCTCACAGCCTGTGGGGCTTCTTGTGCCTCTGTGCAACCAGTGCCATGACACTATCAGCATCAGAACAGACTCATGGGCACAGGATCAAGACACTCCAATCCCAAAAGGGCTGGATCCATGTTGTAATATCCCAGTGGATGTTTGTTAGTCCTCAGGGCCTGCAAGGTGGCTCAGGGCCAGTTAGGTACAGCAGGCGCTTCTGCTTGGAGGAAAGGAGATACAAAGTTCTGTGCACGAACTGCTACCATGGGACTTACACACCCTCAGTTGTTAAAATAATTTTTAAATCTCAAAAGAGAGTTTAAGTCAGGGTCTCCCTCTACTATATGTGCTCCGATCTTGGAACGACCTAAAGGTCATTACCATTCAGGGATGGTGACCCTACCACTTCCCTGGGCAGCCTGTTCCAGTGCTTGACAGCCTCAAACACTAGCACAAACCTTCATTTGCTCCCTTTAAAGGCAGTCTGAGTAACACAGCACAGTATATGTTGTGGGTCTGCCCTACACGGGCTGCCAGAAATCAAACCTGCCCCTGTTCCAGTGAAGCTTAGCAGCTAGTCTGGCCTCCAGGTCATGGCAGTAAAACCCATCTGTTTTGCTGAACTGCCAGTCAAGTTCGGCTCAACCAACTTTGCATAGCCCACATGTGTGTGGAAATCAAAACAAGCCAAAAGAAAAAAAGATCCCTGTTGCACCCTTAGGCCAGCTCTCTATCCCTCAAGCTGCTTGAAGCTTGGCTACCTGCCTCCCTTCCTATTGCCCACACTGAGGGGTGAATGGCCAGGCAGCTTTGCTTACACTGCTGAGCCCACATTCCTGCAAAACCTGGAATTCATGGTTGGGAACATGGTGATGCCTCCCAGTGCACACCCTGGCCATGATCCATTCCTCCAGCCTGAAAAGCAAAGTTTCTACCTCTCTCCACTACCCAGCAATTACATATGCTGATGGAAAGTATGCCGCCTGGCAGCAAACCTGCTTTTTCCCCATTACAAATGGATTATAATAACACTCGGGATAGGAAGATCTGACCCACCCAACAGCCCATTTTGAAGGATCTGAGGGAACAAGCCAAGAGCTTTTTTCAGCTCCCTTCTCCATTGCACCATTGCTATGGATTGCAGCTGCAATTCTGTGGAGCAGAGTGTGCAGGACAGGACAGCATGGACACTTGTGCAGACTCTTCATAGAGTTCATATACTTTATCACTGCTCCCCAGAAGAACTGCTTCTTAATGTTCACCTTGTTGACAGAGTCTGAACTTAGCTTAGATTTTGTCAGGACAGAGGGGATGCAGGTGTGTCAAGAGAAAACAATACAACTGGAAAAGTAAACCACTCAGGGAACTAATTTAAGCTATCAGTCACAATACAACCCACTAAGTGTGCTCCCTGATATCACACTATCTGTGTTAATTTATTTGCAGGCAAGCTCCAAGATACTGAAACAACAGCCAGCAGGTAGACAGTTGCAAAAGCCAGACTAAAATTGTCCTTTTGAAAACTATACAGTTTTTACTTTAAAAACAAACCCAGAAATTAGTTAGATCAGCTTGTGCAACACCAGTGTTATGTTTCTGCGGGTCAGATTCCCTCCTCTCTGTTACTCATTGCCATGTAAGGAGGATCACAAGTACCAGTATCCCTCCAAGACTATAGTGTAGCAGGGGCACATGGGAACCCTTATTGCCATGGAGAGATGGCCCTAGTCCTCAGATAGCCCAAAACAATCACTCAGGAAAACCAAAACCCCGAGTCCCTGACCAGGAATATTTAGCCCGACTTGTAGGGGTTTTAAAAAAAAAAGGCTCTTCTTAGTATACTGTAATGCTTCATGAAACAAAAAAAAAAGGAAGACAGACAGGTGGGGAGAGGCCACTGCCCGATCTCTTGATAAACAGGTACAACATCTTTGTTGTGTGCACAGGTCACTTCTTCCTTGCAGATGCCACTGGTGCAAACACAGATCACCTCGTTCTGCATGTGATCCCACTATTAACATTGGCTCTTGGACTCTGGCAGGTCAATTCATCTCTCTCCATATCTGTGGCAATCACACTTAATATGTGCATTTCCCACATGGGAGCCACATGAAGCATCTATTGTGCTGAAAACAAGGTTGAAAAGAAGGCTTTAAGTTTCCATTCTTAATTTCCACGCTCTGCTTTTCCTCAAGGATTGGGGAAACCCCTTTCATGTATATTAAGGAAAAAACTCTTTCTAAAAGCAGATGCCCATGAAGTTAGACGGAATCACTTTAACCAGAGCTGCAGAAGAGCATTATCACCATCACCAAGCTAAACTCAAAACTCTCACAAAACAAGCCATACTATGCTACAGCTGCTCTCCTGTCCAAGTGCTGCTTGCCTGGCAGCTCAGGTCCTTGCCTGGCAGCTCACATCAAACACTCATGCCTCAAGGAGTTGCACTGGGTATGGTTTAGGCCTATAGCACTCATTAAAAACATGTTAATAGTAATGGTCGCTTAGAGACGCTACTGATGCTCATCTTGCCTGACCACATAACAGACACCAATAGCAACAGATTCTATTTTCCTGAAGGATTTAAATATGGAAATTCCCAAAAGAAATGTTCCAGTGGGAGATTGCCAAGTTGAAGATGCGAAGGCCATTAAGGCTCTGGTTCTGCATATCAGTTTTAGGTCCATGACTTCCAGTATCCCAGTCCTGGCTCGCTCTGATTTAGGCTACAAATACCTACTGACCATCTTCAGAAAGATGCCCACACACATGAACAGCAGCTTGACTAAAAACATGGTTCCTTCTCTCTACATTCATTAGAGAGACATACTGTATCTCACAAGAAAGGCAAAAAAGTTCTGTAACAAGCTAAGTCTAAGCTGCGTAATACTGAGCGAGCAGCAACGATGCCATTCGCACGGACTGTTCATGCCCGAGGTCACCACTGGTGCGAGGACCCCACAAGAAGTTCTCACCAGCGAGAGGAGGTGGCCGTGGGATCTCTATTCAGGACGGCTCGATCCCGTAGAGGTTCCCCATGCACCCCGGTGAGGGGGAGTCCTCCTGCAGCTCCCGGAGGCCCTGGAAGCAGCCTGCCCTCCGCTCCCCGCGTTTGGCTCCTGCCTGGGCTGCGGGGAAAGCAAAGCCAAAAGTTCTGTAAACATTTTGGCGGGCACAGTGACCTGCCTGAGGAGCCCGATGCCCGGATACCCACCGAGTCGGGCCACCGCGGCACGGAGGGAGCTCAGACTGCACAAGTTGCTCCGTTGAAGAGCAACCGGGGGAAGCCATCCCAGCGCGACCTGTGGCAGGGACCAGACACCGGCCCCGCCGCGCTGCTCTCCGAAGCCGCGGCGGCAAACCCGGGCAAAGCCGTGCCGAGAAGCGGGACACCCCCTCGCCCCCCCTCCGCCCGAGATAGCCCCGGACGGNGTGGCGCGTCCCGCAGCGGCGGCTCCGCTCCCAGAGGTGCGGGCGAGTCCGCCCAGCCTGGCCGGAGCGGCTTTCCCTGTCTCTTTGCTTCTCTCCTCCTTCAGAGCGGCCCCGCCAGCCCTAAGAGCCGAGCCGCCCCCCGGCAGGCTGCAGTTGGCTCTCCGACCTTCCTCCCGGCTCCCCCGTTAGCTTCCCAGATGGGCGGCGGGGAGGAAATGCGCTCATTTTGCTTCTCGGATGTATGCCGACCTCCTGGTGGTCGTGCCTCAGAGTCAGGAAAGCAGCTGAAACACGTAACCTCGCTTGTAGTTCTTATCAAAGCAAGGGAGCGGGTCCCAGGGACGCTGAAGCACTTTCCTACTCAGAGCTGGCACAAGAAGAGACCTGGGAATCTGCCCCGCGTCCTCTGGAAGCAGAGCAGTGGCTTTCGCTTCCTTGTAGGGTGGGGGGCTGAGGCACAGCAGGGTTAGTTTCACCAATGATGAAGGCCACGGCAAGGGATTTTTAAAAGTGGTTTCCAACACTGCCCTCATTCTACAGTTAAAGGGCATCTTCTTAAAGATCTAGCAGAGAAATAAGTTTGCTCAACTTCTATAACTTCCACAAAGGAGCTTAAGGGTACCAGGTCTGAGCAACAGCATAGTAATACCACGGCAGTTTGGTGGAACTATAGATCCCTTTACTGCACCCTTCCTCTTTCCACAGCATTGCAACAACCATCTGACATACGGCACGTTGCACGTTCCCCACCACTGCTGCTTTAATTTTTTTTTTTAAACTCAGGTGGTGGACATGTGCTGTGGTGGGAGATAATCTGTGTGTTGTGTTGCACCAAGACTTTGCAGTATGAAGAGGGCACCAGGCAAATGTGGAGGTGCAGCTTTGCACCGAAACCATCTAGCTTGTGAGTGCAAACTGGGACTGTTAAATCAGCTCGTTCTTTGAATTTCCTAAAGCACTTATTGAATTAAGTATCAATTTTAATGTTATTCAAAGGGTTTGTATTTGTAAATGTGTGTGTATGGGTATTATTTCCTTAGTGTCTGAATCAAGCTTATTCGAGTTTATTGGCAACCTGGGTGTTGATAGTACATTCCTTTCTCATTATGCCATAATCTATGAAAATCATCTCTAGGAAGAGCAGTACTGGAATCTCCCCACGTCTGTGCTGCAGGACTCAGCCTGTCTTGGTGCATTATTTATTTCCCCTGGGAACTTCATGGTGGCAGCAGCAGGAGGGAAAACAAGCTCCTTCTCCAAGATCACTGCTATTCATCACCTAAGCCAAAAGAAAATGTCTATTAAATATCACATGTATAAAGCCTGACAAAGTAATAATTACTGATTCTGACTATATATATACACACACATATTGGACAATACAAATGACTATTGGCTACAGTGACAATAATTTACATTCATCTGCAAAATTTCCCTAGGGAACAGGGAAAAGGCCTTAACATTTTTCAAAGGCAGGCTCACATCCCAACATATTATATTACATACCCCCCATCCCATTCAGTATCTATTTTCTATGCCATCTAAGATGGCATAAAATTATGATAACAATATGATACATATAAATGGAAAAGTCAAACCAAGACACATTCATTTGATTTGTATTAGTTTTTTTGATGCAGTTCAGCAGTTCGAAAGAGGAAGGAAAGTTAGAAGCACATACCCTGACAACTCCAGCACATGATTCATTGTTTGAGTATTGCTGCACTGCAGAAGGCTTAAGATCATTATCTTGCTAAAGGTAGTAATTTATCTGAAAATGAGCCAAGCTCCACTAACCTTACTCAGATGTTGGGCAAGACCCGAAGGTGTGAGCAGTGGAGTAACAGTACCACAGTTCCTTGCACAGTTGGACATAGCCTGTGGCTCTGTCGCATGGCTGCTATTGCAGCAAATTTAGATATAATATTATTTCTAAAATGAACTCTAAGATCCCATCAGCAGGAGAAGGACAAGAGCAAGGTTTGGGCTGAGAGTTAAATTCTAGATATCTTTCTGAGCTGCTTTCAGACCTCTTGGGAGATTGAGGAATTATTTTATTCTTCCTACTAGTATTTCTAATCCATTACAAAACTAGCAATATTTCCTTAAACTATTATGAGCAGTAAATAAATAATCTTGCAAGATCTACAATGAGAGAATACAGATACAGTGGAGAGGCCATGGATAGGCAGCAGTGAAACAAGTTTTAGTACAGCTTCCAGCCGTCACCTTCACAAGGAACAGAGGAGATGGCTGCCAACCTGGAGCACACAGAGGAATGATGTTAGCACTTAACACAAAGAAAGCAGGAATGGTAATCATGCTTGAGTCAGGGGCCCTACCTTTGATACTGCAAGTGTCTGTATAAGCCTAAAGGAGACTGCAGCAGGACAGGACTTTTAATAGGCACAGCTATGCAGCAGAGCACCAGCATGAGCAGACCAAGGGGAGAAGGGAGTGGGGGACTCCCTTCCACCCATGAACATTTCACACCTCCTAGCTACTATGCAAGGAAATGTGCAGGGAGATAGAGCCACCTCCTCACAGCTCACCATATGGTGTCCTCATTTACCCCCTTACACCTGACCTTATAAGCATGTTAAATCTCTGTGATTTCTGTAGCCTTCCCTGGATATTAAGATTTTTTTTTAATAGCCTCTTCCTCCAAGAGGACTCAAGTGTCTAGTAGTGAAAGATGCTGGACAGATTTTCAGTTAGGGAAAGATTTGGTAGTTGAGAATTAAAAGGCTGAAGAATAAAATATGAGTGGAACACAAATCAGAGATTATGGCCTAGATTCTGCTGCTGGAACTGAAAGCCTGTTGGGAAGCATGGGGGGAAGTTGTCTCTGCTAATGAACACATGATGACTCTAGACACATTTGAAACTCATTTTTAAATACACCCAAATATTGGGAAGAGGTCCATGGATCAGAACTGGTAAGCAGGTTATGGAAATTGTTGATTGAAGAAACCTGAGTGCTGTGCAGGGCCAAGTGTTACCTTGTTGGCTTTCCTTCATAGTCTTTCTAGGGATTAATGATGCTGGGCAGCTGGGATGGAGGGTTTGCTTCTATCAGACTGTTCCTCCAAATACACAGGGAGAAGAGTTCTCTCACATGTCATTCTCCAAAGCTGTAGGTCAGATTGGTAGCATAAACCATAATACTGGTGCCCGCAGTGGGCAGCGATGGTGATGGGGATCTGTAGAGCATCGCTTTCCTCAAGTGGTCTTGGAGAATCCCTAGGTTTGGCTTGGAGAAGTGTAGAAGAGAGGAATTTTCTAACAAGTGTGGCAGGCCATCATAATCCTAGTTTCAGAATTGGGAGGAAAAACTAGGACAGAAGACAGTTCTGCAGTTTCAAACCATGCTGGGGAATGAAAGCTTAGTTCCAGGATTATTGACTTAATTTTAGTTGCTTTTCATAATTGTAATCTGTCTTATTTTTTATGTAGAGCATGTAATTGTACATTATACACAGACTGCTTGTCAGCTTTAGCTTCTGCCTCAGAACTAACCAAGCTCTTTATTTGGATGTTTCTATTAATCAAAACATTCCCATGATTTAACCTTGTATGAAAATGGTAGTGTTTTCTTCCTCTTGAGATCATTGGCTCAACTCTAGTGCCAAACAAGGTGAAGAGTTACTGCTATTTGAGATCTGTTGCATTATCTTTATGAACAAAGTAGAAAGCCTCAATCCAATTTAAAATGAACAACCGTTCACATCATAAAACTGTAATTTAGTTTGAAAATAACAGGCGAAGAGGACATTTAAAAAGAATATAGTGAAAGTATCAATTAGATAATTACATAATCAAGAACCACATAGTGTTTCCTTGTCATTGGAGAAAAATAAGTATTTTTAGTAAGCTCTTGCTTCTTTTAATACTGCAAAACTGACCTGACTTTGAGAAGGCAAACTGGCTTCCAAGGTACATCCCAGAACCTCAGCCCACTGACAGTATCTGTAGTGTCACTGGTGTTTGAGGCCATGAGGTTCTGATGGATTTCCATATCACTGGGGAAATTAAAAAGACTTGCAGTTAGGTAAGTAATATTTATATAACATATTTGTAGTATGTATAAAATAATATTTTAGTATTAGTCAATTGTTAGATAAATTTTGCTTTCCTTAGTGGTAATCTCCCGCTGATGACATTATTAGAGTGAGTTCAGCAAAATTGTATGCAAACACAGGACCTCATCCATGAACACATGTTCAACCAACTGTTAAGTCTCCATGTATTTGTTAATATTTGTAACACGTTTCTAACTCAGAAAAGGTTGTCAGGGCTGAAAATAGCTACTGTTTAGAGGGGGACAGTTTATCAAACCACTGTGTGGTGGTGGAGTGCCACCTAGTGATGTTCTTCCTTACAACAGCGTGGTGTGAAAGGAAACACATTTCAGCCCCTCCCAGGCTTTCCTTTATAAATTCTTCTTGTCGTTACCTTCCAGTGTCCACAAGGTTCATTTCACACTTTCCAGAAGACATGTGCTGTCATGGTACCTGCCCCAAATGGCTTACATTCTCCTAGGTGATGTTATGATAAGATTTTTCTCTATTTATTTATATCTCTGCAGTAGCCCATAAATCCTTACACTCGGGAAGTGATGGCTTATCATTTCCACGACACCATAGTTTAAACCATGCATTAAATTAACTGCCTGAAGGTTGTGACCTCAAATAAATCAGTGAGCAAATATTTCTTCTCTAGTAACCCTTTCTGCATGCACACAAACACACCCCACTGATGTGACCCTCTTTTATGCAGCTGGTGAAACAGGTCATTCTGCTTATTTACCATGATGTATGGGTGTCTCTTGAACAAAGCCAGATATTCAGGGAAATAAATAACAATCTTTTCAATGAATTGAAACTTTCTGGGTCTGGCTTTTCCCCACTATTAATGGAGATTTTTTTTTAAATTTAAGATTATTTATATATTTATTTATTCTTCTATGGTTGTGGATGTTTTTTGCTCTTAGTAGCAGAAGGGAACATAGCCTAAGCTTAAATGGAAGTGTTAAAAAGTGATCCCATTTCAGGAGCTCTGCCTCATCTAGAGGTTCACTCTATGAGTGCGTCATTTATAGCCATGACAGTCACAACACTATTGATGTGGTTATTTCCACTTCGCCGATGAACAGAAAGCACAGGGAATTTTAAGTGGCTGATCCAAAGCTACAGGAAACTCTTGCTAGGGTCAGAAGCCCAGATGTCCTCTTGAGTGTCAGTCTAGCTCCTCGGTCATGAGCCTGTCGAGGCATTCTGTAGGTTTGTTGCAGAGTCAATTCAAAGTAAATATTTAGTCCTGCCACTGACTTATGTCCTGGTTGCACTTAAAACTATGTGCTGTGAGTTGTAGTGTTTTAAAGCATGGTGGCTAGCTTCTCAAACACAGGCTTTAGCATGAGTTATCATGGACTCTTAACACAGTCACCCTACTATGTCTACACTGCATGTAGAGGTGCAGCTACCCTGATGGTAAACTCATCGAATTTGAATTAATTTAGCTCAAATGGTACTTGTCATGAAGACCAACATATACAGTAACCCTTCGAGGGTCTCACAGAACACAAATCACCAGGAGTTTGAAAAACATAATTAGAATACTAGAATGGCATGGGTTGGAAGGGACCTTTAAAGGTGCTCTAATCCAACCCCCCTGCAGTGAACAAACACTCAGGAAGCCAGTGGGAATGCCTCAATACATGGGTATCATTTCTGGACACATTTATGCTGTTACCAACAAGTGCAAACATGAACTTAAACTACAAAGGTAAGACCTCGTGTCCTAAGTTTTGACTCCTGTTTTGTTTTTAAAGTCATAAGAAAGAGTATAATGAATATCAAGTTTATATATCCAATATGCAAATTTGGAGGTTTTTTGTTTATTGTGTAACATTTGGTTTTTTTAAATTCTGAGCATATCCTCTTCCTCCAGCAGTATTTTGCTAGCAAAATTAAAATCATACCTTTTCATATTTATTTACATGTGCAGCTGTTTTGTTTTAGATATCTAAAAGTTTGGTCCTCTTGAGAATCTGAAATCCTAGAATCAAGGAATTTATCATGATCATCTTCCTGGTAATTTTATTATGTAAGAAACATCACTACAAAAGAAAATGAGGAAAAAGAACAGTGCAAAACTCAGAAACAGAACTTTATTGATTTTTTTATTAGAAGTGTGCTTTGAAATGGCTGAAACTATGTTTCAGCATATAGGATATTTTGTAAATTAAGTTATACATATAAAGAATACATTCTAAAATGTGTATTATTCTCCAGCTCTAATGATAAAGTCAGACCATTTGAAAGCATCCATTTCAAATTACCTATTTTGCCATGTAATCAGTAAAATGATGCACTACAATTCAGGGCTCATTAAACCAGGAAAAGTTTTCACTGTTATTATTAGTTTCAAGTGGTACTTTAAGGTCATAACCAACATCCATTCTGCTACGGGGGTGTATACACGACACAGTAGATTCCCTGCCCTAAAAAGGTATCAGATGAAACAATTTGTGACCCCACAGAGATACAACCATGTTAAGGGCCAGCTGGGAGCGAACAGCAGCAGCTGCTCCTGGAGCCCAGCTCTGGAAGCACACCTTCTTCCACACCGTGGTTTGGACAAAACCATCCACACGCACCGACGAGACGAGCTAGCGCGAATAGTCAGCTGCAATGAACTGTCAGAAGCCAGGCTCCAAATGTAATTTGTGCCCCAAAACGGCACAAATGCCCAGCCCGTCTCTCGGTGCCTTGAGGGGACGCTTGACTCTTTGCTGCTGAGCTGCTGCACCTGGGGCCGACCGCGCTGCTCTGCTCACGGAGCAGCTCCGGCCTTTCCTGTCGGGGGGGCGGCATTCCCCGGTGTAGTTAATTAAAATCCCCGACGGCTGAATTCCGACAGCAAGAGGGACAGCTTGGGAAGAAAACCCCGAGTCGGGGGGGATGGGGGAGTGACGGTGACCGGGGTCTTGTACAGGGCCGCGGCGGACCTCACCGCGCAGCCTCTGGGCCATGGGCGCACACAGTGGTGCGGAGCCCGCAGGACCTCGGGGGCAAACCCGGCCTCCCCCTCTCCCGGGCGGCCATAAAGGCCCGGCCAGGCCCTCCCCGCCGNGTGGTCGTGGCCTCGGCCCGGCCCAGGCCCCGACACCAGCCCGGCTCCCACGGCCCCCAGCCCGGCGGCAGCATGGCTGAGGTGAGTCCCCCCTCACCCTCCGTTCCCTGCCTGCTTTTAGGGCAGGGCGAATGCTGTACCTCAGCAGAAGCCCGACAACATCATCGGTGTATCATTGTCTATACAGAGTATTGAGGTGCCGAGTTACTTTTGTGAGCACAGCTCCGTTAGATCCTGTGGTGAAAGTAGGAGCAATTAAGCCACTTGTATATAGACAGTAATAACACTTAAACTTCTGGAATACCTGCTACTTTTAAGATCATGGATGTGATTCCAACCACTCCTCTTTCCCCCATGCTCTTACTGCCCTTCTTTTAACTTTTTATGATGACAAATGTAACCGAAGGTTTGACGTTGGAGAGGGGAATGAAATACCAAGAAACTCAAATTCGTTGATGTGAGGGCAGGAGCAGATTTGAAGGGGCTATGCACCAAACTTTGGCCATGCTGCGTAGACCAGACGAATCAGAGTTTTAATGTTCCAGTTGCCTTTGCTTTTTTCCCAATGAAGTTTCTGACAAAAAACTCCTGCAAATCAGAGCTCTGGCAAGGAGGAAGGATTTTGAGCTGGTGCCTCTGCCTTGATACATCACAGGGCCTCAGCTTTCTTTCAAGTCATAAGGGTCTGGTTTTACCCGGTTAATTTCAGATTTTCCAGGCAGTGTGAATTTATGTACTCCCACCCAGCCCCCCTCCAAACCCAAACCAAACTAACAATGGAACATGTCATTTTGCTCGCAGAATATTTTATTTTTTAGGATTCTCACCTTTAAACTGTTTCTGCTCAAATGGTGAGCAGAGGCCTGAACCATTTTTGAAATAGCAATCCACTGGTTTGGGAAGGAGCTATGATGGCAGATTTTTAAGACTGTGGGAGCCATGCATCTCATTGCCTCTCCTGTGTGAGAGGGGCTTTCCATACATCCATGCTGGTGCTAACAGGAGAGCTCTTTCCTATCCAAGTGAGTCCACCTGTGAGATACAATTATAAGGATTTACCTAGACTTAAGATTGCAGAGGTGGCCCAGTCAGTTTTGAGCAAGCTTGAGTAATGGCAGCAATATATATGTGACAGCACGAAGCAACCTGTGGGCTGATTTATTGTGCTGCTTAGATCAAGGTAACTCCCAAGAAGTGGCCATACTGCTTCCCCTAGTATGATTGTGTTCATTGAAGGCTACAATGGAGGCTTATTTTAAGCTGTTTTGAAAAATATTCATGGAGTTTGGTGCTCAGCAGCCAAGCTGGCAACATTTGGCATCAGAACTGTGCTAGATCAAAAATGACTCCGAGGAAAGGTTAAACAGTAGCATTTCCTGCAGAAGAATTGGCTTGCATTGGCATTACTGGAGCTTTCAGGCATGCTTATGGGCCAGTGATTTACTGGCACTATCTGCATAGAAAGCATAAACTAATCAGACTTTAGAGTGTAGGGAACTGGGAAGAATTGAGCCTAAAATACTGGACTTCCTGAAGAGTTGATGTATTACTTAAACACTATCATAATGATGATATCTTATAGACCTATCTTTAAAATAATTGTGGTACTCAATTACAGGAACTCTGTTAAAGCAAAAGTTATTTCAGTAAAATCAGGGGACATCTGTTTGAAAAATAGCCTGCGATGTGCATATCATATGTTAGCAAGAGAACGGTTATTTCAGAAAATTTTATCGTGATTTCTCAGTTACACACTCAGTATATTGCTTTTTTATATTCTGGAGTCATAAGTGAGATGTTGAATTCTTCCTGCTTGTTGATGATCTATCTCATTTCATTCAGGAGAGGTCTGGCAAACCGTATCTAGAAGAAAGTGCATTTGAAGCACTGGAAAAAGACTTCCAAGAAGTAATCAATCTACTTAAGGGAGATAAAACTCTGGAAAAATTCCGACTAGAATATGAGAAGCTCCATGCTGTTATGAAGAAGTCTCATGAAAATGAAAAGCGTCTCATGGAGAAATGCAGGGCGCTGAATGCTGAGCTTGTGGTAAATTCGTCTAAAGTAGCTGCACTCAGAAAGCTCTCTAAAGATGACCAGGAAACTATATCATCAATGAAGACGGTAAAGTTTTGAATAGAATTAAATATGATCTGGAATTGTTAATTAAAAACATGGTAATAAGAAAGGTATCTACGAGAACACTTTATTTTATGTAGAGAACTAGCTAGAGGACTAAATATAGAGCTGACATCTCCAGTTCTTTAACCTCTGCTCTGCTACCAATCTTTTTGTTTCCTCAGCCTGGTGTTTTTACAGGTCCCAGTCAAATTCTGTGTTTATTTGCACTAAACCAACTCCATCAGCTTTCAGGTACTGACTAATAGTTTTTGTTTAAGTTTTCTATCTGCAGAATAGCACATTTTCAACTTAATACACAGGTTTTGATTCATTAATGTTTTTGAAGGACTGCTTGGATATTAATTATTGTCAGAACCTTAAAAATATCTATTACTAGCTGAAATATGGTCTACGATCAGGGAAATGTCATCAGCTCATATGAATAAGTGTTTCACGGTGTTTTTGAAAAGGAATCCTATATAGCATTTTGATGTCATTTTACCAATTTACTCTGATGTGTTCTTTGTTCTTATTGATTTGAACTCTGTCAAATGAAAGTGCTTGACTTGCTAAAAACAGTCAGTGTTTTCAGCCTTACAGTGAGGTTTGACTACCAGAAACCCAAAGCTGCCAAATGATTAGAAAACTGTTTTAAAGTTTTTTCTTTCTGATGGTTTAAAAACTTAGGCTGTGGTACCTAGACAGGCTTTAATTTAGCATTTACCTGAGAAACCTCCATGCCTTACAATAAAGTGTTTTGTTCCAGTAAAATAAATTTAGTGTAACAATCCAAAGTGATCTATGAACACTACAGAAACAGAAGTCTTTGAAATGAAGTTTCTTGCCCTTAGAATTATGATGAAAATACACTCAGAGTAAATATAACTAGCGGTGCTGTCATCCTACGGCTGCAGCTTGCAAGCCCATGGGACTGCTCGAAGCATCCTCAAGGAGGAGGAAAACTGCGTAGAAAATCTTGTTCATTTTCACTGCTGCTAATCAAAACCTGGTAGGTGGGTGTCAGGAACCACAACAATCCATATAATTTTCTTTCTGCTATTACATGGCAATAGTCTGAGTGTGAACAGTAGCAGAGGCAATCCTTCAAGATGTGCCCAACCTGGGGAGACATTATCTTAGCAATGTCATAAAACTGAGGAGCGAGAGAGCAGGAAAAATAGGAGCCTTTCCAATTTCAACAGCTAATTTGAAACTCAGGCAAGGTCTGTCTTAACAATACCACCTACTGTTGAACCAGCTAAGAGGTTCTGTAGTGAAAAAGCTGCTTGACAATATGATCCTATTAGAAATGACATGCAGTGCACAACCTGTGACATTTGAATTCTAGCGGTGTGCTGTGGGCCAAGTAAACAGCACCGATACTTTCTCAGTTTGGTTACGGGAATTAGTCTTTCCCTTAGATGTTCAGGAATTATTTGGATATTGTTCAAAATGTTCATGTCATGTTTTGGGGTTTTGTTTGTTATACCCTTCATATTTTATGTTGTTCTCCTTTCTGAAGGGAAGTTCCATTGTAGCTGTAGTATTTCACTATAATTTTACTAACATTTAAAAAATGTGTTTTGCAAGTGCCCAAGGCAGGTGTTGAGGAAAGTTCAAGTGCTAAAACAGCAAAGATTATATTCTTCAGCTCTAAATTAAACAAACAATCTTTTCCACTGATTCATTATTTCTAAAAGATAGGAGAATCCTGGTGGGGCTGTTCCTGTGAAAATGGTATAGTTATATACCTCAAATTAAGGCCCTAAATCTTGGTGACATGGTGGGTCATCAGGGTAACAGGTGTTCAGCCTTCCTTTTCGAGGTCATTGTTTCATATCCAAATAAAAGTTGAAGAGGCAAAATTTTTCTCCATGTGAAGCCTAGTTGTAATCAGTAGGCTTTGTTTTAGGGCAGGGATTAACTACGAAGATCAGTGGCTGGCAGGACCCGGGTCAATGATCGTCAGGATCTGTTAGCTGTCTGATGGTTGTTCAGTGCCCTGTTTTGTAGTTTTAATAAACTGGATATAATAGTCTGCTCTTTACAGTCATAGCAAAGGAGCAAAGGGCCAAGCTGAAGACAAACTGGATACAATTCTCTTTCATTGATTTGGGCACGGAGCCACAAGGCTGCACTGGAAGAATGCTAGAAGGGGAATTTGTAGGGGCTTGTATTGCCCTGCTTGGAGTTTCCAAGTTTGCTATTTCCAGGGGTGTCAATCTGTTGTAGTTGAGACGGACAAGACACTGGACAAGTTAAGCAGCAATAGCAGCAATAGCCAACTTTATTCTTTACAGCTCTTCTTTTATGCTTTCTAGCTTTACCTCTAACCCATTGTGTCACACAATAATTGGTTTTTGCTCATTACTAACATTCTCTTATTGGTTAACATTCCTTGCCTATGTGTCTTCGTTAGCTTCTGTCAACATTGTCCTTTTACATTCTTCAAATTTCTCAAAAGCTGTTTATCTTCTTTCAAGGGTACAGCTTGATCTTGTCAAGGTCAAAGCTTTCTGTGAGGCCTGCAGGCCAGCTGCTGGCCCCCACGTCAATCCAATATGATAAGAAAGCATTTCAGTACTTCTCAGTTTCTGAGCAGTGAAACTGATGTGATCTTTTGGAGTATGTAATGGAAATAAAGCAAGGCAGTCACACTTTCTGAATTCTGCTTCAAAACTTCCAGAGTGCGACGACTACTCCAAAAATTTTAAAATAATTTTAATTGCAGACATCCAGAGTACTTCCATCTTTAATTGTACAGCAGACTGCAATGTATGTTGCCTACCTAACCATGTACTGCAATTACCCAGTGATTCTGACACATTGCATTCTTTCAGTTTCCCTCTCCACTAAGTAATAATATGAATATTTTTTCAATGAAGGCTTTCACCATCAAAATTTTCCTCCTCTTTACTTTTGAAGTTAAAGGAAGCAATCTGTTGATTCGCTATTCAGAGTGAAAGACACAGGCAAGAAAAAACTACAATGAAGCCCAGTTTTCCTGATACAATTTCTTATTTAGATATTCCTTATTAATGGGGCAGTCATCTGTGCCTGCTAAGGTTATTGATAAAAATTTGTTTTATAAATACAAATTCAATACAATTGTTCCGGCACATCAAAATCAAGATAAAGTTCAAAAAGCTGAGCTTAGGGTGACCTGAAATCACTGCTTATCTGAATAGCCTCATTGACTTCAGGGTGTCGCCTTTGTGAATACTCACCAGAACAACATACTCACTGAAGCCAGTAAGACCCCTCAGAGTGCATTTTGATTTTATTCATCAGTTCTATCCCCCAAAACTCCAGTTGTAATGATTTAATTCACCAGTTTTAATCACAGTCTAATCAGCCAGCAGGAAGCTTTAAGTAAGCAGCTTTAATCTTATTTTCTGTTTGCATTTTTCTAGAGAATGTTTGGTTGCCTCTTATTGGTTGGCAAATTTGAAACATGTTTCTTTACAGCTGTATTTTGTGCTTTTGTGCTGTCAAGGTGATACACTATGTTTTCATGCCATTATTTCAGCCTAGGATGCATTTATTTAAATGTCATAATTGAACAGTTTTATGGAAGAAAATAATGAATGCAAAATTTATTATTTGCTAGATGATGGTTAATACTTTACGTGTGTCATCATTGCTGCCTTTGAATGGAAATTAGAACTCAAAATGTATAAAATGTAAAAATTGAATTTAATATTTTAAACTGTTTAAATATGCTTGATACATAAGTGAAAGGCACATTTTTCAAACTAAATGTTGGAATAAGTAATTTATTAAGTAATGAAAATATTGTTTGTAGGTAGTGAATTTAATAGATTATAATTGCTTTCAGACTTTCCAAACAAGCAAAGCCTACTGTTTATCTCTTTATTAATAGGTTAGGGGAAAAAAAAAGAGCAAACATTCCTGGTCTTTAAGTTCCAGATGGTTCCTCAAATTTGGATATGCTGAACCAGTTGAATAAATAAAATGAAAATGTATTCCCTCTCCAGTTTGAAGAGGCTACAGATGTTATATTTTGTGTTATCTTTTCAGCAAATTCTGGTAGCATGTTACTTCTGCTAGTTCAATAGCTTGAATTTTTAATTTAAGCAGTAAATAGCTAAGTACTACATTTATTTCATTTAAAGGAGTTCAATAAATATCTTAACAATATATGGTCATACAGGTGTCACTTCGAGTTTAGTGTTAAACTGGTTGGGTTTTTTTAAGAAACAGAGATGTTAATTTCAATAAAAAGCTGCTGTAAACAATTTGATATAAATGAATTTATTTGATATTCTTCATGGTGGAGGCATTTTTACATTTCTTTTTCCCTGCCTCATTTTCGTATGATGCAAGTAGGACTTGAAAGGGATATTATGGCCTGATGTACTGATGCTTCTACTGGTTCAGCTTGGGGAGACTCTAGAAATAATGTAGAGCTGCACAGCCACACTTAAGAGTCTAAATCTGTTCAAGTCCGTCAAGTCCAGAACTCTACCAGGAGCCAGCTGGGAAAAGAGCGTGAGAGAGGGGACATCATGCTGTGATTTGCAGCTCAGGGACATCTAGTGTCAAAAGTAGTGTCTTCATTATTTACAGAGTCTTTGAGAACTTTTCTTCTAGACCAGTTGCTTTCTGAATTTATGCATTTTTTTTTGGTGCAGAACTGGTAGGAGCTTGGTTTGAACCTGCCAAGAAATAAGCCTGCTGTGGGACTCTTAAGGATCTGATTCAAGGGAGAAACATGCAGATGATGTTAAAAAATGAAGTGAACCCTCCTGCCCTGTCCTGTTTGTGGATATTAAACTCTGGGCTCATGAGAGGCATGCGAGTCTGTCATTCAAGTAATTCCATATGCTGAAATTTGGCATGAGAATTGTGGCTTGTCTAAATGCATAGTTAAAATCAAAATACACTAGGTCTCAACAGATAAAAATTAACAAAGAGGGAGAAAAGACCAAAGTAACATCTTTTTCTCATCCAAATCAAATTGGATGTTCATTGTCATAACAGTTAAGAAGATTTTCACAGACATAAGTGAGCTATTTATGTTGATAGTACCTTTGTGGGCACTGAATTTTCAGTAAATTTTTAGATATTAGTGGGACTGACATGACCAAAACCTTATAGAGTGAGATTCGATAATATTCAGATCTATGTGTTAAAGAAAATGTCTTAGAGCTTTTGTAGTGTAAATTGACAGAGCCTGAATGGCTCAAAATGTTTGCTCATCCAAAAGAAAAGACAACTACTGAAGAAAACTGTTGTGAATCTACGAATGAATAGGCATGAAAATCTATTTTCTTCATAAAATTAATTGCCTTACATTTTGGTTATAGTTTATTGTTAATTTCCAACATAATTTAATTTATGTACTTATTTTCCATTTTGTGCCTAGGAGATTGAAAAGGCCTGGAAAATGGTGGACACAGCCTATGAAAAGGAACAGAAAGCAAAAGCAACAATTAATTCAATGCAAAAGGAAATTGCACGCCTAACTAATTTAGTGGAGCAAGGATCTGGAGTATCCTTGAGTCAAGAGCACAAGTAAGTTTTCCTCAGGGAAAGAGAAAGCCTATGATTTTCTATCGTTCTACACCTTGTTTACCACTACATAGACACTGGAAAACAGAAAGAGAGGCCTTTTCTGCCTTTTACTTTTCTCATGAGTGCACATTTATTGGTCTATGTGTTTATGCAATGAGCAAATACAGAATCAGGCTCTGAGTGAATTCATTCAGCATTGGATTAAGCTGAGAGATCAAATAAAAATCAATATCATGCTCTTTTTCAGTATCTGTCATATTGTTTTATCTGACTAGCATTTCAACATACTCTGTCTTTGAGAATAGGATTCTGTCAACAGTTTTACATGTGGTGGCAGCCGGGTCAAGTAGATAAGTCAAGGAGGCAGGAGACTTGATTTCTCTGCTGTTTGCTATAAGGCATTATCACTGGCAGTATTCTTGTTTGTATTTCACATTTATACATTTTCAAGACTATGTTTTTTTTTTCTGAACACACGCATAGAGGGACCTAGTCTCAGGTGGAGGTACTAGCTACTACAGTGTGCAAAGAATAATGATCCTCAGGAGCTGCTCAAAAGCCCTTAAAAAGCTACTGTTTGTAGTATCAGGTCCTCAGGCTGTGCTTATGCATTTTAAATTCAAAGATCTTAAATATATTTACCCTGTGACCCGTCTGCTTTCTATTGAGATTGTAGATGGTTGGCCCAGCTGGTTCTGGCTTGAAATTTTCACGCTGTGTAAGGTATTTATTTGTATTATGCATTCAGGATATATATGGGGCATGCTCATCTCCCCATGTGGTGTGTACCCAGCCTGCATAAACAAGACTGGTGTCTGTGAGCAAGGCTTTTAGTGTGCTTAAACATTTCCCCTCCAAGGAATGTGCCAGCACATAAACCACCTGGATGCATGAGAAATCCACTCCTTTCCCTTTTGTCCCTGAAATGTTCTGGACCTGTATAACAGGTTTCCTTGGTCATTAAGCCCTGTCCTAGTATAACTCTCTCTAACAGCAGCTCTTTGTGACTACTTTTTGCATTTTCCTGCAAGAGCTGAGAGCCATTACTTTGCCAAGGCCTCACTCCTGCCATTTCCAGCTGCTGCCCATGATGCTGAGACCTGCCTACTTACAATTATTTTTAGAGTTCCTTCTGTATTACTCTCCAGATCCATGTTTAAATACTCTGTCCAGTGACAAGGCCATGGCAGTAGACAACTCCTTTGTTGGGCTGAAAACCCTATAGTCTTTTAGAACTATAAAGCTGGTTTTTAAGGTTGTGCTTGAACCCATGCTGCTTGGACTTCCTTTCAGGTTGTAAATGAGTCCAAACAGGAAGTCTGTTTTATTCTTACATTAGATGACTGTAAGACATAACCTAGTCAGGTGCCCAGTCAGGTAAGCTGCAGAGAGACTGGTTACAACAATGCAAAATTTTTATCCTCTGAGCAATTTTGCGATGGGCAGAGAAGAAGGGATTTCATTCCCGGTTACCTTTCTGGGAAACTGAAGGTTTCTCCAGACCCATGAGGATGTGATTTAATAAAAAAAGAGTGATTTATTGGACTAGGCTAGCTTTTAAAGCTGCCTATGTTGATGATGACTATGATCACAGTAGATAGAGCGTATATTTAAATTGACCAGCAAAGCCTTAATCCAAAAGGAGTTTAAAATGAAACAAACTAAACTCCTGTTTCTCACCAAAGATCTTGATCTGGCATAGGAGGAAGAACAGAAATGGCCTGTGACACTGCTTGACTATTATTTCCTTGCTTCTAGCATCCAGGATTTGCTAAAACTTAAAGAAGAGATAACAAAGGAACGAAATGAACTATTGTCAGAGGTTGTGAAGTTACGTCAAAGTCTAACTGAAGCCACAGAGCAGCAGCAGGATACAGAAAGGGCAAAAAATGAGGCAGATCAATCCATTATGCAGGTCTGTACAGATCACCAGTTGGTGATTTTAGGCTTTGTCCTGAACCATTCTCCGCTCTTGCAATTGATCTCCATTGACTAGGATGCTACTACCTGTTCTTTCACATCTCAAACGTTTTCAGGAGTGCTCAGAAAGGAGCCTCTTGCGAATGATTTTTATATTTTCCTTTGCTTCTAGGCTATATCCTTTGCGAAGCGTATTGGCATGTACCCAGTGCTTCCATAGCTTCCTAATACCCTGAATTAGGCCAAGGTTCCTTTGCCTGATGATAGTTATCTGTCATACTGGTAATGTGAGGGTTTTTTTCTGCATTGTAAATCCTTATGCCTCCAAAGAACCACTTAGGACATAGTCCTGGAATGGAGATCCTAGTTCTCTTGCTGTTGGCAGCAGTTGTTGTATGATGCCATACCATTATTATTAAGAATGTGTCAAATTCTGACTGTTTTCTCCCCTACTTCTTATGGGAAGCTTTTACAGAACCTCACCTTTTTAAAGGTTAGAGACCTACTTTCCCACTTCCTTCTTCACACTGATTCCTGCCTGCTGTTTTTTAGCTTAAATAATTTTTCACCTCAACAGTGTCTGTAGAGAGCAGTCATATTCCATCTCAACTTTATTTTCCGTCTCCTCTTTAGGTTAGGCTCTCTGTTCTTCTGACCATCTGACTAGATAGTTTTCTTTACCGATCAATATATATATAGCTTCCTTTTAATGTGTATAGCAGCTAGAGATTCAGAAGACTGAGGATCAATAAGGTACCCACTGAATGAAGAGAAAGTAGAAAAGGATGAAAGATAGGATAGAGAAGTCTGATACATCAAAATATAAACACACAATAATGAAGAATAAAAGAATTTAAAGCAGAATACAAATAGGGTCTGGGGCAAGACAACAGGAGAAAGGAAAAGCAGAAAAGAACACTTAACAGAGAAGAGATAGAAGCAGTGTTTGGCTTACAGTTTGTTATTAATCACAAGCAGGAAAGTAATGATCAGCCTAGGTTTCATGCACAGAACTCCTTTCTGTTTCTAAAGCAGATGGATGGGAATGTGTTACAGGAGAATGTAAATCTTTGCATTTCTGGCAGCATTGTGGGCATGGGAGAAAAGGGAGAGGATTGAAACTCTTGCCAAAACTTATTGAATCTTGCCAGCCTTCATCTTCTGGTAGTCAGCCCTCAAATTTACGGGATTGTTACAGCGTTTGTGACCACCTCCCATTCTCTCAGTATGAAATTATTCTCCAGGCTGCTTAAATAACAATGTCTCTTGAAGGTCATGTTGAAGACCCTGTCAATTCTGGCAACTTTTCATCTGTGGGAGAGGAATCTTTAAGCAAAGAATATGTTTAAATTGCTGGTCCCTGGCTGAGTTTAATATTTCCATGTGGATCAACCCTCCGTGTCTCCCCTCTGCTGATTCTGCTCCATCACATTTTTGGGGAGAGAGAGAGAGCAGAAGTCACAACATAGTTTATTAAATATGAGACAGTAGTGGGTCTGGCTGAGCTGGTTTTCCACATAGCAGCAGTGTTTTTGTGCCGGAGACTAGAAGGGTGCTGATAACATACCCGTGTTGTGACTGCTGAGCAGTGCTCGCACAGCACCAAGGCTCTTCCCAACATTCACTCCGCAGTGGGATGGGGTGGGCAAGATTTTGGGAGTGGACACAACCAGGACAGCTGACCCAAACTGACCAAAGGAATATTCCATACCATATGATGTCAGCTCAGCTATAAAGCTAGGGAGAAGGAGGAAAAGGAGGAGGTGTTCCGTTGTCCTCCAGAGCAACTGCTACGCATCTTGGAGCCCTGCTTCCCAGGGAGTGGCCAAACATCTCCTACTGATGGGAAGTAGATAATAACTTTGTTTTCCTTCGCTTTTGCACATTGATTTGCTCAGCTTTGCTTCTATTATTATTAAACTGCTTTTTGTTTCTCATCTTATTTTCCTCCCCTTTCTTTTTGCTCTGCTGAGGAGGGAGAGGGGAAGGAAAGGGGGGGTGATAGAGTGGCTTGGTGGGCACCTGGCGCTCATCCAAGGTTAACCCACCACAGAGAGAAAGCTCATCTTTCAAAGTTCCTGCAGAGGAAAGAAAGATTGAGAGGAGTTGTGAAAATGAACACTGGTCTGACATCTCTTTCCTCTAACATCAGTGTAATAAGTGTTTCTGCTGGTGAGACAGGAAAATCAAAATAAAAATCCTTGCAATACAACATCAAGCCCAGATTAGTTTTAATGCTGCATTCAGAAAGAACCTCTTTACAAGTAACAACTGAAAAAATATTTGTGGCACTGCATCTCCAGAGGAATGCTTTTATTTCTGAACTGTATTGGACCCTTCTGTGTGGGTTAACTGACTGGTGCTTAACAAATTCTTATTAGAGAATTCTTATATTAGGTTCCCTCATGCAGGATTTTTTGTTGAACTGCTAGAGAACACATTTACTTGTGACAAGATCTAGCATATTCTGTGCTGTAGTGGATACAGTAGTATAGAAGCTGTTGTTTTCAAAATCAAGCGTATTAGGAGAGGTGAGAGGCCTTGTTTTCCTGAATAAAAGGCAGCAGAACTTAAAACTTTTTTCTTCTCTATTACTGTAGCTTCAGCAAGAAATCCAGCTGCATCAGAATGAGGCATCACGAGAGGCTCGAAAGAAGGAAAAAGTAGAGAAGGAGCTGAAAAATCTTCTGGCTGAAATGGATAACAAGCAAGCTGAGATCAAGAATTTACAGCAACATATACAGAGGAACAAAGAGGAACAACTGAAAATGGAACAACAACTAAAAGAGCAGAAGGTAGGGCATATAACACACTGTATTCATCAGGTCTAAGATTAGGATTGGATGTCAAAATAAGAATGAAATTAATTTTCCAGGAGGGAGAGGGAGGGAGATTATTTTAAGTCAATAAAACTTAATAAATATTTATACTTTACTAATAAATAAATATATAATGCTTGCTGACATTTCAGATAGAAATTCCTCACAGAAATCAGTAGTGGAGCGCAATTATATTGTTAGAAATCATCTTGAAAAAATCACAGCAAATGAGGAAGTCTGTGAGGAGCCTGGATGATCTAATGATAGCAACAGGAGACTGCCAGGTTGGACTTCTGACGTATATTGCCAGTTTTGCCACTGACTGACTGTAGTGGCATTGGTAAAGTCATTTTACCTCCAACCCCTTCTTTCTTCTCTGTCAGAATAATTTTTATCTACCTCTCAAGCTTGTGGAAGAGTTTCTATAAAAGGGCAGAGAACTGTCTTCATAACACTTTTTGATTTATTTTTCCCATTCTGTCTCTAAAAACTTTATCTGGAAATATCCTAACATAGTGTTCTGCAAGTGTGTGAATTTTCAGGTTTTCAGTCCATTTCCTGTGACTTTGAGAAACTCTCAGAGAAGTGATTTCAGTAAACGGCAGGGGAGATCTCATCACTGTAAAACAGTCCTTCCTCAAGGAAAACTTCTTTGGGAGTTGTGTGTTTCTTATAAATTTATGACTTCTATGACTATTATTTCCCTTCAGGTTCCTGAATTTGTGAAGGTAATGGTCTGTGACAAGTTTTTGTCAACATAGAATAAATATATCTGCCAGGACAATCACATTGTTTTATTAACAGGATGTCTACAAATCCTAGTTTTATTCCACTCTTCATTCTCCTTTCTATAGCCCCTTTCAGCCTTTCCAAGTACAGATTTTAGGGGCATTCAATTGTCCAAACTACCATGGAAACCAATAGTTCACATGGAGTTCTGTGCCTAGGCTCATTAACCAGTCTACTGTAATGTCTTTGCTGCCTGTGCTGGCTTGAAGGTGTCTATGGAGGCCCTGCATTGTCTCTTGCAAAAAGTCTGTCCAAAACACAGGCTATCCAGCTGTGCAAGAGGTGGGGTACAGATCTGCAAGAGAAGGTTACTTAGCTATTGCAATGTCATTGGATTAGTGTTTCTCAATGGAATTGTAGTTGGCTGTGATGCCTGCTCTTATTCCACTGAAATTTCTAATAAAAACCCTTGCTTGCATGACAATGAAGATGGTTTGATACAGCTATTTAGGCTTCATCCCACACATGTCCAAGTCTCAATACAAGCTAGCCTGAAACACAGTGTTCCTGACAATCCTGCAAATCCTGACATTTGCAAGACGAGAAACATTATTTCTTGTTTTTACATTGTGTTTGCTTCTGCATGCATTCAGAATAGGGAGATTCTACTTCTCTTCCTTTAATGTTTATTAAGGGCATAATGCATATTGACTTCATCAGTTTATTACACATTAATGCTTGAAGTGAAAAATATGATGGTTGTTTTTTCCTCGCTTACGGAGTGATATCTGTAAGGAGCAGTCCCATCAAACTGAAGACAAGACTGGCAGCTCCAGTATTGAAATGTATGTTCCCCATAGAAACCATGAAGCTGCTGTTCTGGGCTTTTCACTGAAGACAAATTAGAGAGGAAATGGTTGTGCCCTGGTCTCAGCAAACCATATACCCAGAGAAATGTTATCAGCATATTAATGTAGGATTTGCTTGCTAAGAAGCAGAGCTCTCCTAACCTCTGCTGATTGAAGTAATTTGAATCTCATACTCATTTTCAGTAATTATATGTAGCAAGTTGTGTTACTGATGCTTGCCAAATGCCTAACAAGAAGTAAAATACTTATCTACCACCTGCAAGAGAGACCTGCTAAGCTCCCAGAAAAAAAAGATGACGCTGGCTGTGTTACTCATTAGCAATTATCATTTCCCCTAGTCAATATGAACAGCTATCATATTTCACATTAGTCATTTCATCAGCAATAAAGAGTGATTTTTAAGCAGACCGTAATCTGTAGCAGCTTTTATCTCCTAGGGAGATGGAAGGTTCTGTCTATATGTATATGTTGATATTGTAATGAGATTAAAAAGAGTTAATAGGATTGTTCTTTAATCTAACAGATCTTGAATGAAAGAGTTGGCAAGGAACTTGAGCAATTTCAGATGAGAAATAATAAGCTCATGCAAGAGAGCGAGCAGCACAGTGTGATGTTTGAAAAGGTAATGCAGGACATCCAGCAGAAGACAGCAGAACTGAAAGTAAGTAACAGAAGGTGCATACATCCCATCAGCCGTATTACTCAGATGGCAATCTTACCACTGGGACAGGGATGACCTCAGTTCTTGTAGTGATAGTTCCCTGTGGGTGGTTGTGGGGGAAATCTGAGGAATTTTTAGGAGTAGATCTGGCTGTCATTGGATGCCATTCTTTCTGTGGCAGTATCATGGTGCAGTCTCAAACCCTGTCACCTGACAGTGTGGCACCTGCCCTGCAGAAGGAGCTGAATTTCAGAAAACACATAAACCAAAATGCTCAAGATATTGTGTTCATAAAAGATGCATGATACTTTTGACAAGCGTAAGGTCTTTTTTCAACTGTGAGATCTTCAGATAAGAGCAATTACTTTCTTTTTTACAGTGATTAACATAATCTGAATGTTGCCAAAACCCATTGAAAAATGTCAATAAATTCTAACGACGGTGTTCTGGATAGCTTCCACTGAAGAGAGTTGTTTCCAATGCTAACGTTTTCTCCCCACAGTATAGGTTGGGCAAGTTAAATATAAGCAACCAAGATGGTGTTTACTTTTTGATCAAAATGGTTTTGTTGCCTGATTTTGCATTGTTTAACAGTTGTTTTGTACCACTCAGAGGCAGATGAGTTTCAGTTGGGAAAGGATTAAATGATTCCTGCATATGCTTTTTAGGGTACTTTGAGAACATTTGTGATAAAGGGAAATATATAACTGTTAGATGTTATTATTCTGTATACCATATCTTGCATTTTGTATCATCACTGGGGGATAAAACACTAAACATTAGAAAATTCAGGTAGAAAATCATTATCTTATCAAGGTTTAGTCAAGTATAACCAATTCACCTGAATAAAAAGGTTGTTTGCCATTAGAGAGCTTTTTTTTCTTTAAATAAAAAGGGAACTGTTAGAATGAAAAAAACTAACCACTGACAGATTAAAAGCTCAGTTCATAACTAAAGTATAACACAGATTATTCTGATATGGATACTTAATGGTCTGTATAGTAGGAGCTTGTTTTCTGTCATATTTTGTTAGGAAAACTGGAGGATATTTTTCTTACCTATTTGAAAAACAAATGACTGTCTTTTCCAGGTCACCTGGCTTTATCAGTACTTCTAGCAATACCATTATTGTTTAAAACTTAACACTGTGTTCAAATTACTTACATTTGGAGCTGTAGTGTGTCAAAAGGAGGATTTTGATTCTATGATCTTATCCTAACTTCAAGAAAAGTTGATGAATCTTGTAGAGTCATGCACATGGACTTCTGGAAACAAAAAATTAGAAGATACTGCCCAGTTAGTAAATAAGTCAATTACTAAAGCTTCTAAGAGCCCCAACTATGATGTGAGATGCCCTTTTTGTAGGCACTGTGCTTGCAGTTTCATCCTGCAGTGTGCTGAGTGCCTCCACTATGGTGTTGGACAACCCAAACTGTGAAAGTACTCATCAATCTTTTGAAGGTTATTGTCAGTAAGCTTTGAGGACCTTCACGTCCTCCCAGAGGATACTCACATAGCAGGATTCACCATCTCACAGAATCAGTATCTGAGGCTGTAAATGGAATGCTATAGGCTGTCGTGGCTGTAAAACCTAACAGTGGCATGGAATTATATGAGGAAGTTGTATTTACTTCTTAAAAGGAAAGAGACTAATTTCTGTTGTGATTACTGGTTGTATTTCCTGGTAACCAGTTATGTAGTGTTTTGATTAATTATTTTCTCCTCAGATTGTACAGCAAATGAGATAAACTCTAAATTTTGCTTTTTCTTTAAAGCCATAGGTTACAGAAGAGGGTAACAGATACCTGCTATTAGGGCCATGCAATCAGACCACACTAGAAGTATCTTTCTCATCACAGTCACTGTCCCTAATACTTCAAAGGAAATTACAACTGCCTGTGTTTAATCTGCAGGAGTAATTGGGTAGTGCTCTGTGAGGTTTGCAGCTGGGAAGTCTTTATTGATCATCTTCTAAAGCGTAAGATTTGATCATAATTTTCCTTGCCTTAGCTGGCTTTGTTTAAATAACTTTTAATATTGTTCAATTAGCTAATTACCTTGTCTCACGTGACCCACAGCACTTACACTTTTGCTTCCTGAATTTCATGGAATAAGTGCATACCAAGTACAGAGGCATTTCCTTTCTGTAGATACTTTCTCTCCCCTTTCCTTGTTGCTGTTCTGTAGGCCAGAGATGATGAAGTGACTCAGATACGCCTTGAAATTTCAAAGCTGAACAAAGTAAGAGATGTTCTCCAGAATAAGCTGCGTGTTGCAGAGGAAGAAAAAGTTGATACAGGACATGAGAGAAACACCCTAAAAAATCAAATATCTGGACTGGAGAGAGGTAGGTGCCTAACTGATGGGTGGATCTGTCTTGTGCTTTGTACTTTACAGGTACGTCCTCCTGTTGGGGTCATTCTCCTTTAGTGTCTAGTATGAGACTGTATAAATTGCAGCTGGCATCTACAGCAGCATTTTAAAAACCTTGTAGGCTTACAGAATTTTCATAATGTAGCGTATGTAGGGTGAAAGTACTGCACATATAACTGAACTTTGTGGTGTGCCAGTTTGTACCGTGTCACACAGAGAGTCATCTCCAATGCACTTTCATTGCTCCTGCACTGACCTGTGAGAGAGAAGGCATCTCAGACCTTACTGAAATGGGACAGTGCTAGGACACAATCTTTTTCTTGGTTTGATTCTGCTGAATAGTTCAGCCTCGAAATGGATATGTGCAAGTGAGCTGATAAGCTTAGTTCTGGTATGTTTAGGAATTCAGCTGGTCAGTAGAGATACTAGAGGTGTCCAAGTATTGACTTTGACTTGCTAGCAGATCTGAAAAATTTCAAGAAGGAAATTTTAAGATTTTTGCCAAATGGAAATTTTGGAAGAAAATGCTTTGACTCTAACAAAATATTTTGTTTAACTTTAAATTTTGGGGTGTCTTTTAGCATTTAAAACCCCTTCCTTTTTTTCCAGCTTTGAGCTGAAAATAAATTTCAAAATCAAACATGCTTTAAATTAAAAATGGAAACATTTTCAAGGTGATTTTCAGAAAAAAAACCAATTTGTTTTTTTTTTTTTCTCAAATAACATTATGAAGTTGGCAATATTTGAGTTGATGAGATCACTTTTGAGGGCAGGAAAAACCCCTTTGCTATAAATTTCAGCATAATGCCTCTCCCTGCTCTTGGTTTTTTCTAGCTTGTCCCCTGAACAAACTGCATGTATGAGATATGAATCCTTCCATATAACTGCATTTATGGAAAGTGATGTCTGTTTTTCATGCATCTCTGTGAGGGTGGAAGAGCTTTCCCACAAGCATTTTTTGCAATATTTGACACATCTTAGCACTCCAATGTACTGCATTTCCTGAGTTGCAATGTTAGTGTAGCAGGTTTTAATTAACTTTAAAATATAGTGAAAATACATTTCCAATTTTTAATGTTTTTTTAATAGTGTATGTCCAGTGTCAATGTTGGCCCATACCAAGCAGTTTTAACTCCACTGAATCCAGTAGAACCTCACAGCTTCAAGGGAGAACTGGTTTTCACATAGAGGGATTTGAATAATTCTGAAAGTCTCTGTTTTTGAAAGTGCCTTAAGTTTTGGATGCTCACATTGAAGCTTCTTAAAAGGCTCTCATTATCATCAGTGTGCTCTATGATTTCTGAAAATACAACTTTTTTGTGGTATCTTGAACATCCAAATATAATAAGTCCTCATACCGTTAATTACTGCGCCTAAGTTCTTCTAAGTACCCAAATAATTATTAATATCATTAGCTGATATCTGAGGTTGCAAAACCCGGTCACTTCTAATTGAACTGTTCATGTAATGTTAAGGCTTTTTTTAAAGTACACTAATTTGTTTCTGCGTTTTTAACAGCTTTACAGTTTGAACCCAAGATTTATTGTCTTTCCTCCTTTTCTCTAGAGTTGGAGGCTGCCAAAAAGCAGGCAGAGGTTGACAAGAAAGCCATAAATGCACTTGTGAGGGAAAGGGATATGCTAAGCAAGGTGAGCTTGCATTGATGATAAACAAATCTCACAGCTTGAGAATGAAATGTCTGTAGTTTAAAGTCAGCAACACAGAAATGTTGTAGAATAAATAACGTTAAGCTAAGCGTTCAGATTTCCTTAAGCATCTGCTCACACTGCTTCTTTTCTGTGCATTCAAATAGTGTTAGTACCCATGAACACACAAAGTTTTAACATGCAAACCATCAGGGAGTTAAAAAATGCTACATGTGTTGCACACCTGTTGTTTGACATCCAAAGAGTTCGGTATGTCTGTGCTCTTACGCTCCATAGCATATGAAGTTTAATATTAATCTAGGCAAACTAAGTCTTAGCTAATAAAAGGACAGACCAAAATGTTGACGTGCTGCATAGCAGGTTGGCAGGCTGTGTTAATACTAATCCTTGCTTTTAGGTCCATTTCTCATACTGATCATTTTCCGTCAGCCCAAGGTTCTGGTACTGCAAGATAGCATCTCATGTTTATGGACATTTCTGAAGTGTAATCTAGTAAATTCAATGCCAAACGATGATTTCTGAGGTGCTTTACTTGGTATAGATTCACTGTCTTGTGTCTTGACTTTAGCAGAGGCTCAGATTTGGCAGGTTACAAATACCTGTTTTGGATAGGGAAAGAAATTTCAAAGTGGTAAGAGAAGGCTGATTTTTTAAAGATACCTTAGTGTTTTCTGTTTAATCCTTATGCATAATTTTAAACCAAACTTGGCTAATTTCCAGTTTGGACTTGGTATTTAGAACATGAGAAGGAACAGTGTTTGGCTTTATTATTTATTTTACTGGTGATTGGCATGCTTTACAATCTAAATACCTTTAAGATGGTAAGTTTTTTCCAGCCATTAGTTATATTCACTTGTAAACAATTCAATCAATTTTTTTGGTAATGCAAACACTAGTGTTTTAAAGCACTATTTAGCAGCTCTGTTAGAGACTTTTTAAGAATATTTGAGGCTCAAGTATTTCAGATGAACAAATTAGATAAGGGGTAATAACATTGGGAAGTCCATAATCCACTTAGACAACGGCATATTTTTGTCATAGTGGTGGCAGTGTGGCCTTTTCAGCTCAAGAGTCATTGTTTTGTGTTCCCTGTAGAACTTGGTCAAGGCTGTCAGTGCCACTCAGCAGCAGATAAATTTGGTGAAGCTCCATGAACAATCAAAGAAGAACTTGGAACAAGAAATCCAAAATTACAAGAATGAAGCTCAGAAACAAAGGAAGATTATTTACCAGTTGGAGAAGGAAAGGGATTGTTTCATCAATGAAACCAGCGAGCTCAAACAGAAGGTGGGAACTGGTTTTTGCGCAGGTGGTTCTTTCCTGTCTTTCCCTCAAAACTGTAAAAGTGATATATTCATTTCCTAACATGCCACTGGGAAGAAGCTTAGATTAGTGGTCTTCATACGGTTTAGAAAGATTTCTTCTTGTCAGTGCATATTGCCTGCTACCATTTCAGGTCTCTCTGGGGGAACCTTATCAATGGGTGTGTATTCTGTGAGAGACTTGGAGTACAGCCATGTATTTCTTGTATTCAGTGATCATTTGGGAAATTAAATTAGGGCTGGAGTTCAAACCAAAGCCTCTGACTTCCTATACCAATGTCCCACAGTTAAAACTCTTTTACGCAGTTGGAAAGTACCCTTTGATTGTTCTGTCTTATCTGCAGAGGTCCTTATATTGCATCCTACTGGTGTCCTCAAATAGAGGCCAGTGGGAGCTGACAGTGCTTGACATCTTTATAAGAGATTTGGCATTTCGAAGGATCACTCCCAGTATGGGAGAACATCTGAACATGTTCAAGCTGGTCTGCAAAGTAGTTTTCCAGGAAGAGCTGCAGAAAAAATTAGTTTCCTGCTGTCCATTATTATGTAAAACTTTATTTCTGGTGGTATACTCACGAACATGGTTGTAACATGTTCCATTAATTGCTGAAGAAGTGCTCACCAAGAAGCTCATTGATTTACTGGGATTAGCTTTCAAGCTATTTCAACTCACAAGTTATTTGCTGTCTTTTCACTTTAAAATTATCCTTTCCAACTTCATGTGACCAGAAGCTTTTAAATTATTTTTTGAATTGTATATGCTGTCCTCTCTGGAATACCTTTTGTCATTTCCTTGGAATAATGTTCCATGAAAGTGAGATCTGGCTTTGTTGCAAAGTCATATTTTGCATCTTTCCCTCACACTGTATTTCTAACAGGATAGATACGAGTTTAGAACATTGTAAACTAGGGCCAGGGAGTAATTCATAACACTCAGAACTACAAGGCTCTTGCTTTCAATTCTGATTAGGGCTGCTCACAATATTTTGAGGGGGAAAATGACAAATGTTTGCTTGTTTACTTTTTCTTTTTTTTTTCCCCTGCCACTTTGGGTGCAAATTTTCTGTCTCTTCTTGTAAGGCAGAGCCTCAGTAAATGGGTTATGACACTTTAGCTGTTTGTATAATGATGCCTGTGTTGTGATTGCAAGTTTCCAAAGGACTTGCAAGCTTCTGTGGCTCACTAAATGGACAATTCCTGACTCAGCTTTGCAGGTGAAGAGCAGCAGGAGCACTTCTGAGCACAGGAGTATGTGAGACAATAGTCTTCACCCTGCAGAGGTTCCCTACATAAAATTACTCATTGTTTGGTAGGATAAGAAGGGGCAGAACATAGGGTTGGAGGACATAGGATCAGGTTTATTATATCCACAAGGTAATATTTCAGTTCGTTGTTTAACCTATGCAGACTTGAGAAACCGGCAAAACTACAGGAGCTGTTGGGGAGTGAGCTACTGATGGGCAGTAATCATATGGCCAATCAATGCATTTCTGTCACCTTTTAACATCAAGCTGTCTCTGAAGGAGCTCACTGCACACCTGAGTTGTGTAAGAGCTGATAAAGAGCCAAATCCAGCTAAGTCCAAAGACTTCTTGGAACACCTGCAAGGCAGACAGAGCTATGCTGGCTCTGAAAGCTGTCTGGTTATGTTCAGCAGAACAGAATCTACAGAGCTGCAGAATTCCTCTTTCAAAATCATCATTATACTACTGACTAACTGATGAACAGGGTCTGCAAAATTATATCCACAACAGTAAAAGATTTTAGCGGTGAGAATTCATGCTAGACTTGCTCTTCTAAATACTAGCCTGGCTGACTCTAATTTGTATAATTTTTAAGCCAGTGTCACTTGTTGAATAGTCTTACTTGTAGATTAGCCAGCACAAACTAGAAAAAAAAACCTGGCTCATTGCTTTTTGTTGTGTAGCCTGTATTACTGAGCTACATGTTAGTAGAGTAAATGTTGGTAGAATATTTCTTTTTTTTGATTGAAATTCTTAGATTATGAAATCTTAGTTTCCCTGGGGGAGGTTTAGGCTGCTGAAAAGGAAGCCATGAAGTATACCCTTCAGTCTCACCTGAAGTGTTTCCCAACAGTGCCTTATGAGATGTCACAAAACCAGTCTCTAAAATTTTATTTAAAAAAAAAAAGCCATTTAGAATATTAAGTTTACAGTTTAACAACATATCCAGGAAAATTTAAAAAACATATTTCCTTTTTTAAATAAACATAATCTTTTGGAAAAACTCAACAGGCATATCGTTAAGACCATGGCAGCACTTCTCAGAGCACTTAAATAAATGTAGCAAATAGGATGGCACCATTACTGGGATCTTGAGTAGGTTCACTGAACTAAACAGGTGACCAGCAGTAGGTGGTAAAGTGTCCAGATGAAAAAAACTGTGAGGGTACAGAAGAAAACTATGAATCCTGGGAATAATACAGGGACATTGCATGGTTGTGTAGGTGTGAGATCAGGAAGGCCAAGGCACAGCTGGAGATGAACTTGGCAAGGGATGCAAAGAAAAACAAAAAGGGCTTCTACATATGTAGAAGATATGTAACCCAGAAAAAGAAGGTCGAAGACAACATCTCCTCCCCAATGAGCAGCAATGGTGAGCTAGTAACAACAGACAAGGAGAAGGCTGAAGTCCTCAACGACTTTTTTCCTCAGCTTTTACTGGCAATCTCTCTCTGCACAGCTATCATGTTGATGGCCCGTGAGACAGGGACCAGGGAGTCAAAGTCCCTCCCACCATAAATGAGGACAAGGTTTATGACTATCTGAGGAACCTTAACACACACAAGTCCATGGGGCCTGATGAAATGCATCCCAGAGTACTGAGGGAATTGGCTGATCCAGTTGCCATCCATTTGAAAAGTCATGGCAGTCAGGTGAACTCCCTAGTGACTGAAAGAAAGGAAACATCACACCCATTTTTAAAAAGGGTAGAAAGGATGACCCCGGGAACTACTGACCTTTCTGCCTCACCTCTGTGCCTGGGAAGATCATGGAACAGATCCTCCTTGCCTTTTTCCAGTCACTAGCGACTTCACCTGACTGCCAGGACTTTTCAAATATTATGGAGAGTGGCTCAGCAACTACATCAGCCAGTTCTCTCAGTACTCTGGATGCATTTCATCAAGTCCCATAGACTTTTTTATGTTCAGGTTCCTCAGGTGATCATGAGATCATAAGACATAAGATGTCCCTGCTTATTGTAGGACGGTTGGTCTAGATGGCCTTTAGAGGTCCCTTCCAACCCAATACATTCTATGATTCTATGAATATCTAATATGTTCTGCTTAGCTTTGGTCCTTCGTTGCCAAACCTAAAAGGTGTAATGTGCTATCAACTAAATCAGAATTGAGGATGCTCAGCCTCACACAGGGCTCTGTTGGGAAACATTGCATGTATCTTTTCTGATTTTATAAGGGAGAATTATTTGGGTTTAATCATTCCTGATAAAGCAGAGTCAGCATCCAGCCTGTGAGCGCAACTCAGAAAATTTAGTCCACAAGCTTGTTGCACTTATGTGTATCAAACCCAAGTAAATGACTTAAAAATGCAGTGACCTACTTTGAAATCTTGCTCCAGCTTATGATCACCATAGCGCAGATAGAAAACATGCCTTATTGATTTCTTCTCTCTGCTATTACTATTGGCAAGTTGTTTTAGCAGAAAAGGAAAAGGCAGGAGCAGGTAATAAACTGGGACTGTGGTTTTGTATTGCACTGTAAGCAGTTCTTGGGATCCTTTGCAGTCAGTGACAAATGTGCTGGAATTGTATTCTTGCTGCTGTAATAAAATTTTCTGTATTTAGCTATCCCGTATCTTCAAAGTTGGTTGGAAGTATCTAGTAGAATGATCAATTAATTAAGCTCATGCTCCATAGTTAGAATTCACAAGGCTTTGCTGCTAAGCAAGGGACAATGTTGTTGACTGCAAACTTTGCAGTTATTGACTATTTGATGTAAACATTCTTTTTATTCTTCTGCTTCATATGAACATAAACTTAAGCTCACACTGCTACCTTCAAAAACAGAGTTGGGCAAACTGGATATGAAATGCAGTTGTAAATGGACTTCTCTCCTGGATTTTGTCTATGTGTTTCCTCAGCTGTTTCTTTAATGCTTGATCTTTTTTACAGCTTTAAGACTGGCATTGTTTTGTCTCCCAGGCAGTAAACCTGAAAAAGTATATGTGTGTACTCCTTAGTTTTCTTTTATTTCTTTTAATCTTCTTACTTTGAAATGCTGGTTTCTATTTGAATACTGCTTGTTTGTGCTCCTTGATTTTCAACTTTGTACCACAGCAGGAAGGTTCTTACATTTAAAAAAAAATAATTAGGAAGCCCATCATAATGATTAGCAACTATTTGGATTTTTGCTCCTTTAACATAGTAATTCTTATGCATTGCTATGGTGGTAACTGTTTAATAAAGGTGTCTATAAAATTTTGTATTTTTGTTTATTGTTAGTGAATGCAATCATTGTCTTTCTTGCTTTGGGTTGGAAGGGACCTTTAAAGGTCATCTAATCCTCAAGATCAAGTGTAAGTTACATTTACTAACTTCTTTATTATTATAATTAAATATCAACAGTTTGTGATCATCAAGAATTTGTGATGTGTTCATTACAAAAAAGTTGGGTTGTTAGAATATAGAAGTACATTCAGGGCTTCTGGGAAAAAACACGTGCATTTTTATCCATTTTATCATACAGCTGACATCCAAAACAACATAGAAAGTCTAGCTTTGCTTTATAAATAACCTAAGGCTATTCTTGATGAAAGCTGTTTATGTTGATTTTATTGAACCCACTCAGTAGTAATATTCTCAGTAGCTTGTTTTTAAATTAAATATGGGCCCATCTGTAAGTTTTGGTCTTGAACAAAACCTAGGTATCAGATTAAAGTAAAATGTTGTCACACATGAACAATCCAGAAAGGTTAAACTTGTACTTGGACTGAAGTGATTTTTAGCTCTAGGTAAAACTTCTTATCACAGGGATTTGAACTTGTCATCTTAGCAGAAAATCACAAACTCTCCACCATCCTTATAATCTTGTGACGATGGTTCAATCGTATTCACTTCCTTCTTTCCACTCTAGGTTCTCCAGCACCTGAAAGATATTGAAACACGGGATATACAGATCTGTGACTACAAGAAGAAAACAGAAGAGTCTGAGATTAAATTAAAACAGCAACAAAACCACTGTGAAACTATGAGAATAGAGAGGAACCTGTACAGTAAAAATCTGATTGAAGCTAAGGTAGAAGGATATGTTTTTCCGTGTGTTTCTCTCTCTGCTTTTGTTGGGTTTTTTTCCTGATTTAATTTTAATTTGCTAAAAGGAAAGCTCACTGGATAAATGGCAGAAGTGGTTTCTTCATTCCTGTGTGTTTTGGGGAAATGAATGTTTTAGGTCCCTGACATGTTATCTGGGCAGTTTGTATATTGACTGGAGATAGGAGTCCACAGTCATCATGTGGCAATATTCCTGCTTCAAATCGTGCATAAAATCACGATACACTAGGGCTATGGAATCATAAAACCCTATCAGAGAAGAAGCTTTTTCCTTTCCGTCCTGACTCTACTCTGTTTTATCCTTTTAGGAGTAGTCTGCATGTATGGGAAATAGCGTAAAAGGGGAATAAGATTGCCTCCTTAGCCTTGAATGTGTATGCACTTTACTGTAGATCATGGTTTAGAAAGCAGAGGGAACACTTTCCCAGCTGAAGTGGAATTTTCTGGCAGAACTTAATGCTTCCACCTCTCTTGATCATTTCAGGGAGTGTCATTTTCCTCAGATAATGATTCTCTCCATTCATACCTCTTCCTTGGGGATCTCGCTAACAATCCTAGAAGAAGATAACAGATCATTTAAGGATACATTCTGTTATTCTGATGTAAAGACCTAAAATACTACATAAATCCTATTACAATTGGCAGAGATTAGGACCTTGGATAGCTGTGATTTACAGCCTTGGGTTACTTCGGAATAAGGACTTATAACATAAACATATATAGTAGATTATAAATTTGTACTCTGATCTGAACATGTAGGTGTTTTGCTTGAGACGCAGATGGGAATGAACTGTCCAAATTCCAACCCAAATGTGTGCTGAATTTGATTAGGAATGAACCATTTTGCCATTTATGTGGGGCGCTTTACTTGACTTCTGTCTGCGTCTCACCAGTAGACATGATGTTGGGATTCTTGCTGCTCCTAAGCAATCTCTTAGGAGAAATAAGGGTGAAAAATTGCAATGCTGATATCTTTTTCTTTAATATACAACATAATTTTGCTTACTTATAAAGAACTGGCATCTATGTGCTGAGTTACAAAATGAAGCAAAGAACTCGTCAGCCTTTTCAGGTTTTGTATGTTGTATGGTGGTATACACAACGCTGTTCACAGTTCCAGTTGTTAGAGGCTGGTATTTAGACTTTAATAGCTTACTTGGCTTAGCAAGTCCTGTGTGAGAAGATAGCTGACCCCAAAAGACCTTTTAGCCAAGGCAATATTAAGTGTAGCACTGAAAAACAGCCATTTGTACTTCAGTAACAGATCAGCCAGCCATGAAAGAACAAAAAAAAACAAAGGAGAAAAAAAAAAAAAAGGAGAAAAAAAACCCGAAAGAGTGTTGTTAAAAATTATGGTAAATTCTTTTTCCTTTTGGGAAGTAAAAAATATTTGCACAAGCTTGTTAGATGAAGCTAGGTGTATGTATTTTTGGATTGCTTAATATGGATAACCCTGCTAGTGGTCTCCAGAGTACCATAATGTTCAGCTCAGTGAAGTCTCTTGGAAAAGACACGCTGTCATGCTGTTAATATGAGATAAATATCTGATAAATATCTGATGGGGTTTCTTTTGGTGTTGCTTATTTGTTCAAGCAAGTTGATTAGGAGACCCATTTGCAAAAATGGTGTTCTTACTATTAATTAAATACAGAATTTGGAATGTATTTGGGTATATGTCATGGCACTGTATTTTAAATCTCTCATCTTTTACAATATTGGAGAGATTTGTAGGCTATTTAGCAAAGATAGCTTTTAATATGACCTTTGCATTCACAGGAGTGACTGACCATGCAAACAGGTGGGCCGAAAGGCATATTGCTACATTTATTTCTGGTTTGTTGAATTTGCCAAATAGGTGTGGAATCCATGGATTTTGTTTTAGAGGGCTGTCAGACTACTAATCAGTACTTGGTCTGTCAGTGACAGAGACTGTCATGACTCTGTTAAGCATAACGTGCAAGAAAACATCAGTCATCAAGTAAATCCACACCTATGGTGGACAGTGCTGTAAGCTACCCTGGTTTTGTACTGAAACAGAATATATTCACATGAAAGTTTATGATGTCTTTTCTGTGAGGCAGCAGCCTCTGGCAGAGGAGTGATAGCTTCTAAATCTACTTTGATTAGATCCAGAAGAGCATGTCTGTCTAATCACTGAGTTTATTAGCTTCCATCTCATGTCACAACATGTGCCATCATTGCAATGAGTTGAAACAGTTTCTTGATTTTGTAGGGGCAGGCACCTCTGTGCTGCGAATAGAAATATTCCTAGTGACCTGATCTCTCTGCAGGCTTTTTGCTCTGTGTTTTGAGCTTCAAATAGATGCTAAATATTCTCATACCAGGGGCTTGGCAATCTCTGAGTACATTCTTTTTCCCTTTTGCACCTATGTGCAGGCCAGCACATAGGCAAAATGGAGATAAGCATTTCCTATACTCCCTTGCAGGCATATAGGTATCTTATGGATATGCATGAAAACAGACTGATAGGATCAGAATCTTGTTAATATGGATTGACTGCTAGTTCTTATCATGTGTCCTTATCATAAGCCACTTTAAGTGGCTTTTTATACTCAGAATTGACGTTCATGATTTTTGTCAGTGTGTCTTTTAAAGGCTTTTTTACTGCAATGTCATGCTGGCATAAGCAAAAAAATTTGTCATTTAATGAAATTGTTTTGTTCTGTTGGATTAAAAAGTAATGTCTTGCGGTACGTACAACAGATCTCCTCTCGAGCACTGTGGCTACATTTTCCAACATCAAAATAGCCTGAACTCCCAATCACAAGCTTGCTTTTTTGATCCCTCTCTGTGATCACACTTCCTGTCCTCCTAGGATGAGATGGCAGAAATGAAGAAGAAACTGAAAACTGTGACACATCAGGTGGATCAGCTGAAAGAGGAGATCACAGAGAAAGAAGCAGCCCTTGTGAAAGCACATCTAGATCATCAACAAATAGAGAAGGAGAAGGAATCATTGAAAGTAAGAGCCTTTACATATACACCGTCTTACAAAGGATGGTTTCCATTGTTTCACAGACTGCATTATATTCCTGGTCTGTGGTAGTTGTTTTGCTGTTTTTAATAAACTATTCTGTAATTGAAGCACAAGATCTCAGTATCATTAGAGGTATTACACAAATCTTCCATGTATCTGACAAATTTAATCTCTGCCTATAATTATAATCAGAAAGATCCTGGATTGTCTGTTGGAAGCGTTAAATTTCTTGGTGCCTGAATGTTTTTACTAAAACATTCCATTTTGCTTACAGAAATGTGGATTTTGGGGACAGCCGGATTCTAGCAAGCTTTTTAATATAGACCCTTATAATTCAAGTTTTTCTTTTTAAAAACTTGTTCTCTCTCCTGTTTTGAGATGCACACCTCATTATATTACTCTTGATAATCTCCTATTTCTGTGTGACTAGCAAGCATTAGTCTTCTGAGAGTTAGGCAGTGCCTTTTAGTAGGTCCCTCTGCACAGAAAGTTATTTTAATATTATGGTATAAAGCAGCAAGAATCTGTTTTAAATCAAAGGATATCTGAGCTCGAAGTTCTGGTTCTTCTCCTCAGTCCTAGTTGCAGCCCATCCTTAGGTAAGCTATTAGATTTGTGGTGATATCTCAACCCAATTTGTTGTGCTCTCAAAAGATTTAAGGAGTTACTGTCCACAGCAGCTTATTTTTTCTCTTCACTAAGCACTAGAAAAAACCCCAAGCCAGGAAACAAATAACACCTCCCCAAAACAATGTTTTCTTTTCCACAATGTTTTCTTTTTCCAGTTTATTGCTATGCTGCAATGACTCCTTGAGTTTTCAGCCCCTTTCAGCACATTACAGTTATGACAAGATGTCAACAGAGCTTTGTAAAAAGGTGATGAATTTGTGTTCTTGTACCTGATCTGTCTCAGAATTGTTCTATCAGTGATGAAGAAGTCAAACAGTGTCTCATTTCCTGTGTGCAGCTCTCTGCCTTAACTAGTCCCCAATTCTGTCTCATCACCTCAGAACTGTCTGCCATCCACTTGACAAACATATGATTGCTACATGGTTTGCCCACTCAATTATTCACTAGCAGATCCATACACTGACTTCACATTACTGACTGGCTTCAGGGCATTGTGGTCTTCTACTTGAGTGTCTCTGCTGAATACTAACGCAGAAGACAATTCAAAGATGAAGATGATTGACACAAGCACAAAAGAACCCAATTATTTGTGTAACAAGCTGGCCTTGGTTTGTCCTGTTTGCACTGATGTGAAGGAAGGAAGCTGTTCCTGGACAATCAGTATAAAGAATGTGCTAAATCATGGAGGACTGAGATTCATAGGAATGAGATTATACAGACATTGTACTTATGCTTGCCTTAGCTGGCATAAAGGTCTTAAAAATGTGTAATCATGGTAAATGAAACAGAGGACGCCTGATCCAAACTCCTTTAAAGCCAGTACAATGCCATCTTTTGGTTTCAGTTAGTCTTCCTATGGGCTTGTGGATCAGACTGGTTTGTAAAAGCATCCAAATGTTGGAAAATGTATGTCTGAAAGCTGCAAGAACTGTGGCCCTCCAGGTTTGAGCTGTTGTCAAGTGCCTTTGTATATTTTTGTAGGTGTTCATGCATGTCTTTTTTTTTTTAGCATTTTGTAGAAATCTGGATGTAAAACCTCTGGTCTGTTGTTATTTCAGGATTCTGTGTCCAGACCCAGTTATATCTTTTATAAAATTAATATTTTCCTCCCACCTCTAGAACAAATAAAAAACCCTCATCACTTACGCTAATATTTCAGAATCTGAACAAGAATTTGGTTTGAATTAGATTGAGATATTGGCGTAAGTCCCATATAAATTCTTCTTTCTTGCTGTCTATTCTTCAGTTCTTAAAAACTCTTTGAACCAACTTCAAATGAGCTGTGCTGATTTACAGCAGTTTCAGACCTGACTATTTTTCTGCTTGCAGAGTAACCATGTTTATTCATTTCCTTTTCTCTTACCTAAAATACACAGTCCCTTATACTGTAGTTTTTAGCATATTTAATCTAATTGAAAGTCCTGTTAGCTTGCAGGGCTTCTGTGTGGCTAAAAGTATTTATGTTCTTTGCTATACAAGGCAGTTCAGATTTATTTTAACTGAGTGCATTCCAATGAGGAAATTCGTTTATATGAATGTTAGCTGCCAAGATCTAATACCACTTCTTGTTTACAACTCATATTTTTTCTGACATAAGGAGAGCATAGAATTTTGATATATTAAAAAAATATTATCCAGCAATGCCAAACGCATGAGCAGTTTTACATTTGTAGACAGCTTTTGCACAGTGTTGATGGCATTTCAGTATGAAGTGGTTTGCATTTTTATTTGCTGATGGATTCTGATGAACTTCTAGCACTGAATAAGAGAGATGTAAGTCTTGCACATATGGAAAATGAAGATTTTATTAAGGCAAATAAGAATGGAACAAGCTATTTTACGGTGATGATGATGGAACTGTTTCTGTCTTAAATCAATGTTTTGCAGGTGCAGCCTTCATCACAGCCACATTCTTTCAGCATTGGATGATGCTCTTTCCCAAAAGGCAGCTTGAACATAATTCTTTATTAGGGTCAGAGTTGTGTCAAAGTCTTTGAATCAGGACTTGAAAGTTCTCATATCTGTGAAAATGAACTGTAGTCAACTAGTTCTGTCTTGGCTAGTACCTAGTATCATTACTAGTTGCCTAGTAATGATAGAAATTTCTAATAATCCAAGAAGACCTTACTAGTTTTTGTTGACATACATGCCTTGAATTATAGAGATCATGACAGTGGGATAGCACATTCCAGTGTTATTTTTTGTTAGTGGTGTGCAATCAGCGTAACAGTGCTTTACTTCTCCAGTGATTAGGGACAGCCCCTCCTTTACTAGTCTTCCTTATCTACACATCTACTAATGAAATGCTAAAGCTCTTTAATTTTGCTGTTCCATGCCTGGTTGCCATCTTCTCCACCAATTCTTTTATTCCAGTCTGAAGCCTGTCCTGAGTTGATGCTGATATGTATTACATAGCATAGACTGTTGACCTTTTACAGCAAGATGAACTATCCTTTCTCACATCCCAGGCTGACTTTGAATGGCAAGTCCATTGAAAAGCTTTCCAAATACAATCTATTTAAGTTAAAAAAAAAAAAAAATTATTAAATGAGGTGTCCCTGAATTACAACTTGAACTATTGTCATGTATAAAAATCTATTCAAATTTCTATTGTGTGTAACACGATATCGAAATACTGATTACAACCTTTCTTTGTGGGTTTTCATGCTTATTTGTCTTAGTGATTTTTTTCTCAAAAACTAAAAAAGTATGTACCTCTTGGGACACTAAAAGAACATAGGAGATTTTATTAAAATCCGAACGCTTAATTGCATGTTTATGTAATGGGGAGTTGTTACTAAGCACAGTTTACCTGTATGCTTTGGCTACATCAGGCTGAACTGCTTAAGATGAAAAAACAGGCTCTGGAAACCAAACACTTTATAGAACATCAGGAGACTGAGGAGAGAAGACTCCTAAAAATCATTGCTGAAGCTGATGCTGAGAGGCTGAAGCAGAAGAAGGAATTTGACCAGGTAGGAATCTCTAATTTGGCTTTTCAAACACACTGCATTCTGTTCCCTTGTTTGTCCAGTGTATTTTTAAGATCAAGATCCTCAGCTACTGTAAAAGTGGAACTACTAAAGCTTTATAGTGCCCTTGAAATGAAAATGTTAAGATACTGAAGTGAATGCAGTAGGTAGTTTATACTATTCAGGTAACTGAACCCTTATAGGCGAAACAATTAGACCGTTGCCATATTTATTTCACTAATAACAGTGCACATGATCTTGACTGGTGCAAATATAGTCATGATACTTTGGGATAGTACTGAGGGACTGTGACTCAGATTATTGCTTTGCCCTGTGTCCTTAGGTTATCAACGAGAGAGATATCCTAGGGTCCCAGCTTGTTCAGCGCAATGATGAAGTGGCTCTGCTCTATGAAAAGATAAAAATCCAGCAGTCCATCTTAAACAAGGGTGAAGCCCAATACCGACAGAGAATGGAAGACATCCGGCTTCTCAAGCTGGAGATCAAAAAACTTCGGCGTGAGAAGGGAATACTTGGCAAGAGTGTAGCTAATGTGGAGGAGCTCAGGTAGAAAAACTGGTTGAATACATTTCCATAGGACTGCATCCCTGATTCTGTGTTTGAGACAGAAAATCTTTTATGCATGGTAAAGATTTGCATCAACAATTATACCTTGGAGAAGGGGATTGTTTGGTTTGACCTCAAATACAGACTCGATTAAATTCACAAAACAACTTACCAGCAATTAAGAAAACTGAAATATAAGGAGGAGGAAAGGAGGCAAAAAGAGACCTTGGCCAAAGGTCAAAGTCTCTGTATTTCCCCTAATACTGTGAGTTACTGCCTGCAGAATAAACTTGACAGACAGCAGCAGCAAAGGTGTCCATACATCCGTGAGCTACTTAGTGGTACCCAAGGCCCAAATTAGTGGAACTGCTTTTTATTAAGCAGTCCACAGAGGATAGGGAACACTTGACATATTTATTACAAACCCCTGCACATTTTCAGATCTCTCTCCTTCCAGATTTATATGCAGACTTGCTCTCTGAGAAAGATTTAGTTTAATTTTCATTGAAGGTTGTGTTTCTTTAAAACAGAAGTTTAATAGCCCCAGCCTGATTTATCTCCTCCTTCTCTGGCTTAATGCTTCCCTTTTTTTTTTTTTTTTTTTTTTTTTTAAACCCTCCTCTATTTGAGATATATTCTTTGCTGATGGAAAACTTGTCATTTTCTGTAGAATCTGTCTTGGTTTGTAAGGAGAGGCAGCTATGTTTTTAGCAGCTAACAGTCATACTAGTTCTATGTAGCTACCACAGTTTTGGGTGGGATCTTTATCTTAACTGTATCAGTATAATTCCACAGCTTTCAGTGGAGCACTTCAGTCCGTGGTTAGTCCCATTGACTCCAGTAGAATTATGCCAGTTTGATTTGGTGTAACAGAAAGGAGAACTGGGCACAAACATTAGCAATTGCAGTTCTCATCGACTGACTGCAGACAGAAATAGGATTTGAACTTGCTACCCAAACGCATTCAGCTGAAAGTCTGCTACTGTATTGAAACTCAGTGATGGTATTGAAGTATAGTACGATGCATGCCATGATGGGTCGATCAATTCTTGCTAACTGCAGCAGCAATCACATACTTTAATGAAGTCCAAAACAGTCATGAAAACTGCCTGTCAAAAGACTCCATTTATCACTTGTGCTGCTAATTAGCTGTCTCGATTTGCCAATTGGAGATATGGGGTTTTTTCCTCTTTCATAACCTTGTCCAACCTCACAGTTAAAAAAAGGCCTTTTTCTCTCTACTGAGCTAAATGCAACTCTGATCTTAGCAGAAAAAGATTCAGTGGTAGAGTAGGCGCATGGTGATCCTCCACCTCCTTTCCCCTTGGAGAACTTACAGGATCCATCCACTAAAGTGAAAAGAGTCAGACCATTGCAAAATGTGCTTTTTTTCCCCTGCCCCTCGACCTTGTATCCCCACCATAAGATCCTGGTTGTTAAAGCACCTTAAGAGTGCTCAATTAATTTTAAATTCGGCAATAAATCACCCCTGAAATTCCTTGAGGAGGCGTAATAGAAGTAAATGAAATTAAACCGCTGTTCACTAAAGAACAGTATCCATCACACCTTAGGTCCTAGAGTGTGTTTTATTTACTGGATTGTGTGAACCATTGTCTATGTTTAGCCCATATACAGGGATAAACTATAGCAGTTGCTCTTTTTCCCAGTGAGCCTTCCCCAGCAGAGAAGGGGAATCAGAAAAAGGGGAGGAGACCCAGGGGTTGAAATGAAAATGGATTTCATGAAGCAGCCAAATTAATACTAATATAAAGTAAACAAACTGGGCCCAGCAGATGTATGGCAGTCACAAACAGGGAAGCAGTCTTTGGGAAGCAGAATAGTAAGCAAGCCCCTCCAGGGATGGGGAGAAGCAGGAGGAGCCCAAGCAGAAGGCCTTCTTTGCCTCAGTCTTTAATAGTCAGGCCAGTTATCCTCATGGTATTGAGTCCCCTGAGCTGGAAGATAGGGATGGAGATCAGAATAATCTCCTCATAATCCAGGAAATAGTAGT
>VZZY01021251.1:6695-32332 GCA_013400335.1 Eurystomus gularis | reverse complement strand
ACAAATAAGGAAAATAAAGCCTATCACTGATATATTTAAGAAAGACATATGAAAATAAAGTTCAACATTAAACTTTCTGCCCACTATGTTAACAGGCATTTTAGAAAAAGTTATTCTAGACTATTTCATTTCTTTGAAAGGTTTTTGCAGTAATACATTATACAGAGAGCACCAAGACAAAAAATCAAACATGCAAACTTCAAAGCTCATAGCTGAATTGTTTTTTCCACCATGTAATTTTAGAGTTTAACATAAATTAAGTTTTTCTACATTACTAACAGTGGTGAGTAGTTGAATCCAAGAAAGTGGAATCATGGAGAATTCAAAGCAAATGTAATATGCAGTTTCCAGTTTACTTCCAAGTCGTGAAAGGTTTTTGTATAACAACAAAAAGAGAGGACACTTTCCCTTTGGAGATTTCTTTTTTAGAGATTTTTATCCTTAACCAGAAGTTATTGTTATAATCTACAGAATGATAAGCCAGCTGTCACCCAGTAAACACATAACATGAATGGATGGGGCAAAAAAGATGTCTAAAATTAAGCAGCATTTGTTTCACATAACAGTAATTAGCAGTAGTTGGACCTATACAAACAACTTTGAATTTTCAGGGGCTTAGAGATCTCCAGCTCAAAGCACAGATTTAAAGCTATTCTTACAATTTTGCGCTACATCAGATCAACCTAAGCCTATACATCAGTTTAAATTCAAATTTTCTTGAAAGGGTTTGAGATTATGAAGGTTAATGAGACTTCAAAGTACAAGACAGTTAAACTTGAAGTCAACAGCTGATAAGCCTGAAATTTATTGAGAAAACTTTATAATTTTGCTGTTCTTGAATCTGAAGCCTAACTCTAATTCAGACTGAAATCATACAGCATGTTTAAAGATAATGAGATAGTATGGTACTGTTTTTGCATAGCAATTAACAGATTCTAAAACCCTGATGTAGGTGGTATTTCAATATCTTAAATATGTCACCTGTCTGTAATTAGCACCAGCCTCTCACTGTGATTTTAAATATCCCTTCTTCCCCTAGTCCTGAAAGGACTTTGGTATGAAATTGAGATCTGACCATAATTTGGTGGTCTTACCTCCAATAAAGTCAAATTAATCAAACAATAATTTGCACTGTTACAAGCAATTTTTGTCCAAGCATTTCAAAGTGCTTTACAAGCCCTCAGGAGTTAGGGATTGGAAAAGCTGATAAGGCATCCCTACACCACAAAGAAGGAATAAAGGCAGTAGATAAGTAAGTACACTAGAGTCTTCCACTAAGTCAGAGGCATAGGATAAAACAGAGTCTAGATTTTTTTCCATATTTCAGTCCTCTTATTTTCAGAAAATATTCCCTTCCTGCATCCTCTTTTGTTGTATCTTGCTATTTCATGTAACAAGCACTGAAGACCTTTGCCCGACCTGTGTATAACAGCACTTCTTTTAGAGAGACAGGTATCAAATACTATTTTAAATTACTGGCAGAATGTACCAAAATAGATCTTCTTACTAATACAAAAAAAACTTTCCAGTGAATTTTAAAAGCAATTTCCTGTACATGGAAAGATAGTTTAGCTTATGGTGTCACTTACTGATGGTATGCCGGCTGCTTGAAGATCCAGCCCAGTGAAAGCCACGCTGCCTTCAGAGTCAAAAAGGCTACTGATGGCAGAGAGCTACCATTTTGGAAACCATCTATCTTCTCAACTTCCTTAAGTTTCAAGAGCTCTGTCTTCTAATTACAAAAAGCCACCTTAAAGAAACACAATGTTTCTTCCACTTCACAAACACCAACAAGCTCTGGTAAATGAAAATCAGAATTAAAGTTCCTAGAGATCTACCACAAAAAGGAGAGAAAACAAATACAGGAAATTAATTTGGTTTACTCAGGTTTTACAACTATTGCGTGACTGATTTCTAGCATGCCAAATACTTCCCCAGTTGACTTCAGTGAAAGATGAAGATAGTCCTTGAGAAAATGAGATCCAAAGAGGACACTGTGTACATACAGAACTTTAAGAATAACTTTTTCTTGTTTTAAAAAGTGCATCTCTCTGCCATGTATTTAATTTCTGAGGCAATATCATACAGCACATTAAAGTCAGAAAGCAAAAAAGATTCATTATGTCTGTAACAAAATCAATAAATTTGATCATATCAGTGCTGTGCTACACAGGTAAGACCAAACAAGAACGGTAGAGAACCAATTTTGCATCACAACACATATCCACAAAGCACTGGCTAATGTGTTCTTCTCCATTTGTTTAAAAAAGGCAATTGTATTCATTAACAGCTTTTCTGTTAGTATGACTTGTGTGTATTACAATCAGCCAGCTGTCACAGGAAATGACAGGAGCTGACAGTTTGGAATTTTAAAGGTTTGACTATGTTTGAATGTACTAAATGAACATGAGCTAATTTTGGTTGAACTGAATGCAACAAAAAGCCCCTGTGAGTATGCAAGTTTTTATTCTACCTTTTCAAGTTTAATATGCACAGTGAATATTCAGTGCTTTTCAGCTAGATACTCAGTTAATCCTGTGACTAAGAAAGATTTCATTAGGTAGGCTTCAGGCAACAGTGAACTACAAATGGAATTCTTTCCTTATTTTCTGAAACTCACAGTTTATGATCCATATCCAATGATGAATGGTCTATAAACTCTCTTATGGTCTTTAATTGCATAAACTTTACATTACAGTCTTACATTAACTTGTGAACATATTTGCAACAAAGTGTAGAAAAACCAGTAAAAACAGAAGTTCCCTCAGCTCTTACACAAATAGAATATGTAAGCCTTCAGTCTAACTTGTTCAGTACTTAGGTTCTTTATTTAAATTTGTACCTTTCTATAAATGCAGAGAAATAAGGTTTTATTTTTTTAATAATAATTTAAAAATCTAGAAATTACTGCTCAATTGCCTAAGCTCACGCTGCTTAGTTAGCACTATGTTCCATCTCCAAATCGAGTGTTCCTAACCCTGTCAAACCCTTTTATCTCATAGCTGTTGCTTACATTGGTGTACTAATAAATGGTTTCCCATGCTCAAAGTGCTGTACGCATGTTTCTTGAGCAATGTGCTCCTCCACTGGATTCTGCTGACATTTTGACTTGTTTTAGAAAGCACTAAATAAAAAAGCAATAAAGGCTGACATAATGTACTTGATCAGTATTATAAAGAGCCTTTCTATATTTAGCCTCCATGAAGAGGAAAAAACCAGCTAGAATTAAAATTTTGACCAGCAATTTATATGAAAACAAAAAAGGCTTCTCAGCCTAGGTTATTATTAGCACTACAGGCTCTGCCTTGTAAAGTGACTTGGATTTGCCCCTAAATTACTGTCCATTAGCATGGCAACTAGTTGAATCAAGTGCTATACATTGCAGGTATCTCCTGCTGTAAGGAATACTGATAGTCCTGCTTCATTGCTTGAATCGACCACTAAGCAATGAGGGAAGTGTTAGAAAAAAATGAAAATGCATTATTTCAAGCCTGTTGTTCCTGAACTGGCTACATTTGGTACTGATGATTCTTTGTAACTGGACACTGGATAAAGTGAAAACCCCTTGAGAAATTTTTTTATTCTTGTGTTTTTAAATTTGTAAATCAAAGATTAAATTCCATTTCAGCCCTAGTCTTTTAAATACACTGATAACAAATACATTGTATTACATTACAGAAACAAATATGTACAATTACATTGAATTAACATGTAATTAATGTAATTAACATCATTTGTTAATGTAGTTAGGTTCCTCTTATATATAGTCACTTTTCCTAATTCTAGAAAATTTAGTTTACCACAACACTTTAAGTTCTACCTAAAATTAATTCAGAAGTACTTGCTATTTTTGTAGCTTTATCAAGAAATCTGTATTTTCCGCCTCTTCTTCTCCACCAAAGCTAAAATTATTTTTTTAAATGAGACAGAAGTAGAGCATGAATATATTATACGATATTTTTAAATTTATAACATAAATTCCAGGACTTTCTACTCAAAATTTTTTTTTTGAAAATGTAAGAACATGTAAATATTTATTGTCATAACACATATTTGTTTTCTTCATTTGGTCCAGCCTAAACAGAAGTGATTTTTCAAATATACTAGTGTAACTGTCCCTGCTGCCTGTATCCATGATAAACAGTTAGTGGAGGTTATACAAGAATCGTACCACCAGTTATGGAGTGGGTAAGATCTGGCTTCCCCCAGAGATGCCAGCATTTGTGTCTCTTCCCACTGTATAGCCCTTGGTGAACACCAAGCTGCCCATGAGCCAGTAATGCTCCCTTGGAGCAGAGAGAACTAACAGCACCCTGGATTGCATTAGGAAAGACACAACCATCAAGTCGAAGGAGCTGATCTTCCCCCTCTACTCAGCACTGGTAATGCTGCATCTGGAGTGCTGTGTCCAGTACAAGAGAGACATGGACTTACTGAAGCAAGTCCATCTAAGGGCCACAAAGGTGATCAAAGGCCTGGACATTCTGTCATACAGAGGCTGAGAGAGTTTGAACTGTTCAGGCTGGAGAAGAGAAGGCTCAGAGGGGATTTTATGAATGTGTACAAATGCCTGATGAGAGAGAATAAAGAAGTGGGAGTCAGACTCTTCTCACTGGTGCCAAACAACAAGACAAGAGGCAGTGGGCACAAGCTCAAAATGTACAGCAATTCATAATAATTGGGTATGAGGATTTTGAAAAGCAGGAGCATGTAACCAGGATGCCTATGACTCATTAACCAATTAAGGATTCATTTAAAATGTACATAGGTATTATTAATAATTTCTTCGTACATTTTAAAGTTTATCGATGATCAGGAGTCCTTAAAATCAAGAAGTTCTACAACGTAACATTTGCAGGGATCACTAGCTCCAAAGTAAAGGGCTGCTTGACCATTTGAGGGAGGATGAATTCTGTCTCCATGTTTCCAATCGGCTGAGAATAACAGACAGAAAGTCTAGGACTGAAAATTATTTGTTGTTGACTTAAGCAGCCATGATGTTTATAGCTGATTATTTCTGCTCTCATCATGGTATGCTAGGATAACTGTTGAATAGTTTAAAGTTTTGTAGATAAGCCTAATGGTATCAAGAAATGTTTTGCACAACTGTACTGAAAAACCAACATAAATCACAGATACTCAGATTATATAGAAGAATCTTATATTGAGAAATGGCTGCTAGGAATTTTATCTTTCATGGTTTGCAGTTCTGCCCATTCTGACTACCAGCACATCTTTAATTCCACATACCTTACCTAATTATGACATCCACATCAACTAGATTCTAGACTCAAGTAATTCCAACTTTTACAGTGATTTTGCAAAAGAAGATGTTAAGTAAATTTTTACAAACCCCAAAGATATCCTTACTTTTGGTCACATATATTTTCAGCATACTGTGCTTTTATGGGTATTAAGCCAGCCAAATAAATAATCTCCAACTCACAAACATCTCTTTAGTACTAACTATAATAATATTATTAAGTATGACAGTAAAAACAAGTTTGTTTGCAGTATTATTTGGTTATACTTAAAATTTAACTCTCATGTTGCATTAGAAAACTTGTTATGGTTACATACAGTATAATTTCAGTCTTATCAGCATGTTAACCAATTGTTCTTTGCAACTCTGACTTAATCTACAACTAAAGGATTATACACTTTCTTATTAGGACTGGTTATTGATTCTCATTAAATTTCAGCCAATAAAAGTGTTTTTAAAGAATTGTATATATGAATGTATGTATTTTAACCATTGTTGATTTCTATTTTCAGTGTTTAGTAAAACAGATGGAGGTGGTTTGCTTGCTAAATGTTTTAGTTAATCATTTTCTGTAATTAAATGATCTCCAATGATTCAGGAAATGAAGACATGTAATAAACTTATGGAAATTGAACAGTCAATAACTGGAATAGATGACAGTAGTTAAGTACTGTATGGGGAGCTAAAAATTCCCATGCATTATCTAATAGTATGCTTCTCCAGCCTCTGTCTCTTCTAATATAGTGAGCACCTACAATGTGTTGAGGATGAACAGGTCCCAAAAAAGCAGCTGTATTTTGGGCCTCTCCAATCCACAGTAGGCTAAAGCAGACTTGGGATAACTTTAGAATTTCTTTTCTGCTACAGTCAGACCCTTCTCTGAATACACTGTTTATAAACATAGGTCATGATGAGCTTTACTAGGAACATTCCCATCCTAAATTACTGTCACCATCCACATCCCTCCCCAGGAAAAGAGCAAGAAGGGCTACTGGAGTGCTGCCCTCTGCAGACCACGTATAGTATGGAAGTAACTGGAAGAAGATGAAAGAAAATCATCAATGGAACACAAGGCAAGTACTCCAGTCTCCCAGGTGCTTCCATGAAATACCATCAACCGAACAAATATAAATGGTTGCAAGGAATGTGCTTTAGTCAAGGAGCTATTTAGGAATAAAGTGTCACACAGTTTCTTATACATCCTAGTCCAGACTTCAGGCCGGGACCAGTCCCATTTTTTCATTATTTCTACTCTGGAAAATAGCACTACAAACTTGAGTAGGCACTTGTGTTCACATGTTCTGTATGCTAATGACTCCTCAGTGTTTGTGCAGCTGCTTGACATGAAAATAAATTATTTCATTGCTAATATAATGTATCTGCAGTAGAACTAATACTAAGCTTTCAGAGAGTATTCTAACTGCAACATTAAGCAAGGCTTATGAAAGCCAAGTTTAATTTCTCTAAATTTTAAAATTCCATTATTCTCTAGACAATATTGGCTTCACCAGTTCTTTCATTCCTTTCTGATTTGATAATACCTACCTACCAGAGAAGACATAAAGAAAACAAATTAAATTATAATTGTTATCAAGGTCAAAAAATTGCCATTTATGCAAGTACTATTTACTATGCAAAGCTGAAAGAAATGTGAATGAACTGAAGAAATGCATTCCTGGTAACAAACAGAACAGGGGTATGAACTTCACTGCTACCTTTTCCATAGCTAAATCTGTTGATTAAGTAATCTTGTGTATAAGCAAATCATGCATTTACTGATTGTACATGTCTAAAAGACACAGCTACACTGCCTCAGGAATTCCAGAGTTCCTGAATAATACAGAAACTTTCCTAGAGCTCTGAAGATGCCCTATACCTTCCTGTATATCACTCAGTTCTGCCAGTTTACATGCTGACTGGAGGCACAACATGAACCCGATAACCAGCTGTAAAACTGCTGGAGGAATATCTTCTACCGGATGGTGTCAGTTCATTAAATAATATTCATTCTTAAGATCTAGACAGCATGTATCAAGATCTTTCAAAACAATAACAATATGTATGGTTTTCTTTGCAGGAGAATTTCTTGTGGAAACAAGAAAGGTAAAAAATGCAGAAACGTAAGAAGTTTCAGTGTTTCAAACCTACTTTGATTTAACTGGACACTGGAACACATCCTGAAACACTGAAACCTCTTACAATTCCACATTTCAAATACCCTTAATAGGCAGAAGAATAACCAAGTCATAACTCCACTCCAATACTCTCTTTCCCCCTTTATCCATCCAAGTATATTCAGAGGATACATTCTGTGTATAGGCTGCTTCTGACGAAAGGCCATTACTCTACGGTGAGCTAATGCATGGGTGTTTATTCTGGCCTTGTAAACAGTAAGTTCCTTTCAAAAGTTATATATTTTTGTTAGAAATATATTTCTGACAAAATTTTCATACCATATTTCTTTAGCAGTGCCATGTAACTCCCAATACAAATGTAGAGGTTATGGCCTCTTTAGCTTCTATGGTTAGACCTGAAAGGATCTGGGAGTAATTTGGGTTCATTTTAGATATCCTGTTAAGGGATTAAAAATGTATAAACTCCCCAGTCGCCTTGCTGCTTTTATGTGCTTTTCATAAGAGGTTTCAAAACAAGTAGAATAGTGTATTTGTTATTTCTGGCTCCGTTAAACACAATAGTAATTAACATTAGCTATTTAACTCTTATAAAGCATGCAAACCACAATATGCTTATGATGTACAGCACTTTAAACATATGCTTATGGTTATTCAGCGTCACCTAATCACCTGCATGAGAGCACTGGCACAGAATGCCAACATTATACAGCCATGCTTCCAAATGGCCCCTAAGTTGTTCAAAGTTGTCTGCTCCTCTGGCAAATATTGTGAGTTGAGAACTCTTCAAGTATTACATAGTGTAAAGAATTATTTTCAAGAAAAGGAGATGGATTCTGGGGGAGCAACCTGTGCCTAGAACAGGTTGTAAAGACAAAGTAATTTTACAAAGGATACAAAAAGTAGCCAAAAATGAGTGCCCAATGGGCACATTCGCTTGGCAATTTTATTTCTATATAAAAAGCTGCAATTAATTACAAACCTGTTTTTATGCAGTTTTTGCTTTCTTTAAATGTGGAGTGAATTCTCCCCATAAACTAATGAACTGAAGTGAAGCCAAATAGAGACCAGCTGGCTGAATTGCTAAGTAATTTTATCCACATGATTGACTTTATGATCCTTTCACTACAGTAACTAGTCTTTATTCTCACAATCAGCATCAACCATAATTCCAAGAGGGAAAGATGATTAAAAATCTAGAGAATAGAGAGGAGAGGTTTGTTTGATGTGGTACAGAGCATTCTTGCACACACTTCTTCTGTATAATAGGTGCTGAATTACAGGTCTTTATAGCCTCCAAAGTAGCACAGTGAATAGCTGCCTCAAAGACATAATAAGCAACCAATGCCTAAATAATCATTACAGATACTCCATTAACAGCATCTAACTGTGTGGCTTTTAACCATACAAATTGTTTTTTGACAGCTTGTAACCTTTCCAAACAGTTTCCTTTGGGCATTACACCACACTCAGATCTAATTTTAACTTTTCCTTTGTCTATAATTTATTACTTTCTTTGGAGACACATAATGTATTTCAGTGGAATGGATAAATTCAAATAAAAGATTTTTAAAAATCAATTGCTGTTTTAATCTATGAAATCCTTGCTCTCTGGGAGATAACTAAAATCTGATGAAACATAACAGGGGAAAAAAGGCTAAATGGTCTAGAATTCCTGAGGGTATCTGTTTTACAACAAGCAATATTTTTTTTGCTCAAATCATTTAAAATAGGGCCTAACCAACTGAAAAAAGAATAAAAGTAAAAACATATATAAATAAAATATAAATCCTTTAAGGCTGTTCCTAAGAGCTTTACATAACATAATAAATAACATGTTATAAAAGAGTTTAATGATGTATTGCAATGAGATAAAGAGCTAAGAAAGCTGTACAGTAGTATCTTTTTTCCAAAGAGAGCCCATAATTACAAATCAGTAAAGATACATGACTTATGAAGAGCTAGAGGGCAAGCATGTTTTTCAGAAACCAGCAGAAATGTGTGAAATTAATGTGGGGGCTGATGTAACAGTATTAAGTGATCCGTATTGGCTGTCATGGCCATTATCTCACTTCTGGAGAAACCATTTCCAGGAATAACATCCAGTAAATCAACATGTAGCAGTAATCAGTATAGAAATACCATAATTCTGGCAGTCAAAATTCCTCATTTCTTTTAAGACATTCAACTACTTTTCAGCAGATACAAGTTTTTTTCCCAGAGTTTTCAGGTCTATGTAACAGGTAAACATGTGTGTCCAACAGACAGAAAAGTGATTTGAAACAACATAAGCGTTCACTGCTCACAAAGGTTCCTCTTCCTCACAGATGTTATTCAGTGTCTAGTCACATCAAAATTAACCATCGTCATCGAAAGAAGTACAGATCAGATGGCCACAGAAATCTCCTAATTAGAACAAACTGAACAAGTCCTTTCCCATCTCCTGAATCTTAAAAAGGGTCACTAAATTTAGCACAGTTTTCATAAATGACAGGGAAGGCAGAGTAAATCTTTAAATAAAATGTGGACATATCCCTCTCAGTATGAATCTAATTCATCATGCTAAAGCCAGTGAAGGTACATCAGCATAAAATTAGAATAAGGCAGTTATGAATCAAGCAGGCTCATGTCTAACTTCCATCTTACAACTGAGTTATACCACAGCTTGTATATCTGAGTAGCTGAAGAAATAATGGCATATTTCTTGGTTACATAGAAGATAATCAATAAATAGACATTCAGAATAAATGTTGATAGGGAAAAGAGATCCAATAGAAGAAATTGTTAGAAAGGGCTAATGAAAATGAGATCTGAAGATCTAGAAAAATGGTAAATATGAGAAAATATCAGATATTCTGTTATATTCTGAGCAGTATTTAGTGTTTTACAATGCTCTAGTCCTTTTTGCTGGTTTTTTGGTGTGTTGTGGTTTGGTTTTTTTCTTTAATTGTTATTTGCATTACTTGCAAATTAAGGTATTGAAAGTAGAAAAATCACAGACTACTCTGACACTTTCTTAAAGAGTCCAAACTGTACTTTTGTTTAATGAACAGATACTTAATATCTCAACATGCCCAGTACATAGCTACTTGCAAGTATCACGGGCCAACAGTAAACCAACTTTCTCTGAAATTTGGTCAATCTGATGAGAACAAGAAAAACATCCCTTTTTTAAGCCTCTTAAACTTTGGGGGGTGGGGAAGGAATCAGTAAAGTCTGACCTGTTTCATTACATAAGACAGTTCTAATGACTATGGACCAGTTCTAATCGACTTCTGTGCCAGTTTGGAGTACTATATTATATACCATTCATCATTATCACCAAGAGTGGTTAAGGACATGACACAGTTGTCAGTATAACACAATTATACTCTCTCAAATATTTTTTCTTCTAGTCCTTTCCCAATCTTTCAACCTGAGCATGGAAGCACACCTAACTGTGCAGTGATATAATCTGGCTGAGATGTGACAAACTTGAAGAAAAGAAAGGCCAAGTCAACCAATAATAATAGAATGAAGTGTTCTGAGATGCTACAATATGAAAGCATTGCATATGTTTTATATCAAGCAATCACAGAGTGGAATGACCAATTGAGGATATGGAAAAAAAAAAAATGGGGGAAAACTAGGAAATCCTAAGAGCGCTCTTAATTTACTACTTCTCTCTTCATCTGGTTTAGGCAGACTTAGTTGGTTTTCTTCAGTAAAGAAGGACCAATCTGTTGATAGTTATGCAGTCAGATGTTATGAGGACGGTCAAAACTATGTTATACATATATTCTGGCAACAATAATAATAATTAAAAATCTTATTTTTCCCAATTATGCTGTAAGGGTATCCCTTCAAATTGTACCAAATTATTTAAGATCAGTATTTTCTATTCCTACTACCTTCTGTAGGAGGTGAGACCATTATATAGTGGCCAAGCACAGTTAATAACAAATGTATGTGGATATACACATATATAAATAAGGCTATGTAAAGGTGTAAGAGGCTGGGACTGGATGATAGGACAGCAGGAACATTCAGATTGGAAGGGGTATCAGTCCAACCTTGTGCTCAAAGCAAAGACCACCTATAAGATCAGACCATATTACTCAAGGCTTTATCTAGTCAGGTCTTGAAAATTTTCAAGGTGGGAGACAACATAACCACCCTGCACAATCTGCTACACTGCTTGTCTGTCTTTGTGGTGAAAAAGTTTCTCTTCATATTCAATTTGAACCTTTCTTGTTTCAACTTATGCCTGTTGTCTCTCACTCTTCCACCACATACCACTGAAGAGCCTGGGCCTGGTGCATTGTTCTGATAACATTCCCATAGGTACTGCCAGGCTGCTGTTAGATCCCCCAAAGCCATCTCTTCTCCCAGCTGAATAGAACTTCCACCCTTGAGGAAGTATTGGATGGACACTAATAGGCAGGAGCTGGCATGATCCAGATTCACCTCTGTATCTACACTGAAATGCTTTGATTGCAATGCTAAATCTCAGAATCACTGAAATGTGGCTTAAAGAGATCTGAAAACAGCTAGAACACTTCTCAACACAATTCTCTCCACATGATTAAGGTTTTATTTAACTTATTTTTTAAAATTTTACTGAGGAGGATGCCTCCCAAATCTGTTCCAATGGTTAGCCATCCCTACTATACAGAAGGTTTTCTCATGTTTACTTAACATTTTAGCCCATAAGCCACAGCACGCAAAAAAAGAGAAAAAAAATGATAAGGCCTTCCATTTTATCTCTGTAACTCCATTGTTCTATCCCAGGTTAACAGTGGTTATATAAACTAGACTGCAAGATGACCACAGCTGCAGAACAATGAACAATTTTTGCTTTGATAAAACCAATCACTTTCTTAATATTACAAAGAGAAGTTACTGTTACAAAAACAGAACAACTGCTGAGCTCATTCTAGCTCTGATCAAAACTCAATCTGGATGCCAGTACAGTGATGAATGGCATGATTTCTCCATTGCTTCTGTGCTATATATGATTTTTCTGTTGGCACACTATGTACTAATTAAAATGGCTGTAATATAGTCAGAAACTAAATTATGCTAAAAATTAATTAAGAGACCAACTTTATACATTTCATCATAGATTTGTGTACATGTACATATAAATATTGCAGCCTGGCTTCTCAAATGATGGAAAACACCAGTCTTCTGCTGAAGTCTGAAAGCCTACATCAGTAAAATGTCTGGCCCCATTTTACTTAAGTGTGCAATATTTACATATTTGTATGTATTTGTTTTCTAATCACCACAATTTCAAGAGATTTATTGACAACAGAAAGGCAGCTAACTATGCCAACACATTCAGACTTCAGTTCTTAAGAGTCAAATACCTACATCTACAATAAGGATCTAAATCATGTTTCAAAACTGCAGATTTCAGAAGGAATACTATGTACTTGGCAACTGGAAATCAGGACCTATGACCGTAATATACCAGCATTATACTGTTAAAAAACATGTATTTCCTAGAATAAGGTCTGTGTAATTCTTTTGCAACTTACGCTCCAATGGATTGTGATGTGCTTAAGTTGAAATTATTTTTTAAAATAGATGAAAATTCATTTCAGTACTCATCTTCTGGCAGTTTTCTACTACTTTTCCAGACAAAGGAGAAAGAATTCAACATAGGACAAAAATAGTCACATACAGATTACCTTGACTTTTCTCTACACATAGTTTTTATTAAAAAAAATAAAATTAGATGACTTTTAGGTCACCTAGAGGACAGTAAATTAAACAGTGAATAAACAAAGTCTTTCACAGTAAAGAAAATGATGGAACACAGATTTTCTTGACATAACAAGGTATGGGATCTGGCTTCAGTACTTCACCACAATAGTCTAAATTAAGAACGGCAGAGAACAAGTTAGAATCATACATGGTTAGGAAAAAAGGCTTTGTTTATAAACCATAAAAAGAGGCATGCTATCAGTTGGAAAGTTACAGTATTCTGAGATGAGTTTAAACAAAGTTTTCTTCACAAAGCTTTTCCTTTCTCTGTATGTCAGCAACATGTGTCTTTTAAAATCAGTTTATTGACACTTTAACCTACAGGAATTTCCCCTCCAAACACACACAGTAAGTAGAACAAAATATTAGAGGGCTTTACAACTGAAATGGTATGAGAACAAGTGTTACTGCAGTTGCATACTAGACCAGAAGATGTACAACCCAAATTTTGATTGCATTTTGAGTTAATCTTCAGTTTCCTTGAAAACAGATATACTTAGTAGACTAAAAACGAACAAATAAACAAACAAAACACCCAGCAACAACCAATCAAACAATAATTGAACGTTTTTAGTAATCAGGGCTTGCGCCAACTCCCACTGAAGGCTATGAGAGTATGGCCACACGTTTAATCTTTTTGTCCAAGCATTTGTACAGAATTACAAATACTAAGTAGTGATTTTTAATTAATTATAATACTTTTCCTACAGACATCCTACACTCTGAATTTGGCTAGTAAAATCAGCTCTCCCCTGCATTATTCAATTTGTAACTTCTCTAAGTGAAAAGCACTGGCTCTTTCTTACTATTTCTATATTATAACAAATAAAATATTAATCCTGGAGTTTATTATGACCTAACTGGCCTTAAGTCATTATTGATAAGAATAAAAAATGAGAGAAGAGCAGAAAAAACTTCTTCCTGCAGATTTAATAGTCTACAGGCAGTAGGTGGATTTCAGCACATTTATCTTCATCTCACTTAAACATTTAAACTGACTTCTAAAAACAGTTCTAAGAGGAAATTAAGACAGCCCAATTCCACTCTGCAACATATTGTTTTCCAAAATAATAGTGTTTCCCAAAGAGGGAGAAGAGAATTATAACCCACAATTAAATCACGCAGTAGAGAAATACCTTCCAGTTCTATGTCATTTGTCAGCAACTTGCTTTGCTATTATATAGAAGTAAATTCTCTGAGGACCCTAGGACCTTTGAGAATACATGAAACCCCACCATTTTTTTTTAAATTCACCTTTTTATAAAACGGCTTATAGACTTTCCTACCCTTAAATATCCCCTATCAGTGGCACAATTTCAGACTTCCAACAATTTCTAACAAAAGCTTTGCACTTAGCAGTTAAAGTAATTTACACATTAACCAGCAACCATCAATAAATACCTGTAAAAAAATCACAGAGGCTGCTCAGATTAAGGGAGGTTATTTTGGATTTCATCTGAACGCTCAGAAGACAATGAATACAGAATACAGACAGAATACAATGAATTAAAGTTATACTTAAAAAAGAACTCCACATATTGTGAAGATACTGCACTAAACTAAACTAAAAGCAGCATTTGCTCTACATATATATTTGAATGCTTATAAGAGGAGCAATAGTGAAAACTTAATAAAATAGGAAAGTAAATGTAGGACCTAAATAAAAAGAAAACAGTTGGTTTAGGTATACTAAAAAAGAACCTGGGAATTAGGCCCAAAATAGTTATTGCAAAGGATAATTACATTTAGGAAAACAAACAAATGAACGAACAAATAAAAACTGCCTCTCCAATCACTTATCAAGTCCTTTAACTCCCCAAATCAATTAATATAATAATTTATGATGGCAAGTACATTATAAAATCCAAAGACACAGCAATTCCTGTTTATATGTTCCCAAATACTTCTAAACTTAAAGCTTTCACACAAGCAAATGAGGTTTAGGGCATGTTAGACAATTATTTTGATGCCAGTAACCTAATTCTAGAGATCTGGGAGCAAAATGGAGATCACTGGTCACATGCAAACTAAGTATGACACTAGAAATATAACGACGCAAATGGGTGAACACTGGAACAGGCTTCCTTGAGAGGTGGTCAATGCCACAACCCTGTCAGTGTTTAAAAGGCATTTGGACAATGCCCTTAATAATATGCTTTAACTTTTGGTCAGCCCTGAAATGATCAGGCAGTTGGACCTGTTGTAGGTACCTTCCAACTAAAAATATTCTGCTCTGTTCTGTTCTGTTCTTTTCTATTCTATTCTATTCTATTCTTGAAGTAGCACCTCTACAGAGCTAAGTTCTAGTAACTGAATTAATTCCTTGTGTGTCAGTTGGATGTAGCATCTCTTCACATAGCTAGGACTTATTTTTTACTTAACAACATAGATGCACTTTTGGAAAGGACAGTCAGAACAGCCGATGGCACTCAATAGGACCAGTATCTGTTGACTGGCTGAGGGTCCTGAATCACAGCTTCCATCGACTGGCAGCACTGGTGTACTCTGAGATCCAGCAGACACCACAGCCTTGGTCTTCACTGATTTCAGTACTGCTGAGATCCTACACCCTGAGCCACATGGAGGCAGATGCTTTTGGCTGCCAGATCCTGCTTAGTCTAATGGAAGCTGAAGCCCAGCTAGCCCTGAGCTGAGACCCACACTTGACTTTTGCAGCTTCAAGTTCAGCGTTGAGTTGATGCACTTTAAGATGAAGGTCTTTCAGTTTTCACTATATTGTCAAATTCACATGCACCCTTTGTTGGTTTGCTAGCTAAACATCTTTACCTTCTGTAACATAAGCATTGTTAATATGACTGTGAACACAAGTATATAAATGTGCCTGACAACTGCTGCTCAAGGAGCACTGTAAACAGATGCAAAATTATTTGAGAGTTGTGTCCAGAGTACCTGCACTGCTCTGTTACTGTGAACAGTTTAAGTACCATTTTACTTCACTGCAAATAAGAACTAGACTGTTACCTAGCAAAGCGGCTACACAGATGTACAACATCTAACATCTCAGGGTAGAAAAGAAAAAGATCATTTAGTGCCTAAATTAGCTGAAGTTAATATCTAATCTACAGCTTTAAGTTGAAGAAGAACACAAAAATACTAGACAACTAAGAAAATAAATACCAATTCCCTTCCTTTATCTCTTCAAGGTCTTCTATTGTACTACCTGAATATACAACCTGCCTGCCTGCCTGCAATTATATATCAAATGCTACTTGAATGCAGTAAGCATAACATTCCCATAATGATTGATGACAGATGTCTAATCAGGTTCTTGTTACTGGGGTCTGGAGCAGGGTGGGATCAGCAAAGCAGCTGCCAAAGGCCATACGCAAAACTGAAGGAAAGAACAATGCAAATTCACAATTAGAAAGTCTCTGGGGTGTGGGCAGAGAATGATTTGTGCCTCTGCAGATTACTGCAAACGTACTTTTGTTTAGGAGAGAAAAAAGCTTTATGCACTTTCAAGTTCCTGAACAATTTTTTGTCCCACAACTATTCCTTAGAACCCTAAGCCACTGTATCAGCTGCCATGTATCTCTCACATTAGACAGCCTGGACCTTTTCCATCAGCTGCAAGAAACTTTGAACACATCTGGTATAGGCTTTTCTCAGCTGCTGTGAGCCTCTGTGCATAATGACTATCAATTCCTTCCACTGGCCGCTATGCTCTTTGAGGACTCTAGTGAATCTCTCTTAGCAACTATGGCAGCCTTTCACAATATGTAATTAAATTAACATTTCTAGCTAGCATAAACCCTGGGACAAACAATAAGTCTCAGTTAGCCCTTCTCCATTTTATCCTCACTCCCTGCTCCTGTCCCTCCCTTCTGTGATGCTGTAAGAGAAACTGAAAACTAGCCTGGAAAAAAAAAAAATCATCAGCTAAATCCATTCCTAACCTGGTTCATTTTATACAGTTGCACTGAAGAGAAAGCAGCATGCTGCTGGAACAAGTGGCTAAGAATAGGTCACGCTGCTTTTTCTTTTTGGCAACCATGGTAGTTTATTCCAGCTCAGAATTTTAGCTGAACTACAGCCTCAGGCTGTGATTCCTCAACAGTTTACATCAACCTGAAATGTCACTCTCGGAGTCCCTCTTCCTTGCTCTGTTACAGGAAATAAACTAGCAGGAAACTGTCCTTATAAGAGAAAACAAGACAAGCAAAAAACATTTGCTGATTTTATTTGCCTGACCTAGTTCATCACAAAATGAGATGAGCATCAGCGTCAGAAAAAAGATGAAGGGAAAGGGTTGTATCACAATTCCAGGGCCAAGGTGGGCAGGACCACAAAAGCACTGATGCAGCTTGGCTTCAGCAGCAATAGAACTGCTGCTTGTAATTTTTTAATAGAAATTTTATACTGTCATTTCACTGAAGACCTGGCCTGCTTTAGATTCTGTCCATCAGCATAACTTGTAGAGACTTCAGGGGCATCACCACAAGGCCCTTTGTAGTTGGACAGTGATGAAATTTGGGTGTACCCATACAAACTGAACGTAATTTTGAGAAAAATATGATCAAGTTGCATTTTACAAATTGTGGTGGTTCAGTAAAGACAGCAATGACAACAGTGAGAAAAACAATTTACAAAATAAGCAGTACCGTGTGGACAAACAGATGGACCTGAGCGGACCGGCTACACGTGCACGAGTCAAACCACAGAACCACAACTGGCCCTGGGGCATGATGTCAGTATGGTATGGAATAGCCTGCCTGCACCAAATTAAGGCTGAACCAGGACACAAATGAAAAAGCATTTTCATACCTGAAAAAAACCTGTACACATAACTACATGAACTGGGTATATAGAGAACAACTCCTAAATGGAATATGATTTTCTCTATCAACCAGCAAAAAATACATTGGGTGGTCTTTGATGCTGTGACTAAAATAATGTTACCAGAAGAGATATAATTAGGATTGAGGAAAAAATGGCAGTGACTAAAAATCAGAACTATTTCATTTATTATAGAATAATAGCTGAAAGATAAGTAAACTGTAAGTATTCAAAGTATACTTTTAAAAATAAACATATCCTTAGGAACAACCATTGAAGATTTTATACATCTGTCAAGTTATACTGGATTTTTGCACCTGAGCTATAAAAGAAATCTGATCCTGTTAATAATTAACTGTGAGGTTTTAACTACTACTTACATTTGGCTAACGTACAGTAAAAAGTAAATGTCTTCCTTGGGCAGTTCTCTAATGACAGTGAGGGAATAATTATTCTGCTTCTGCTGTCATGGTTCAAATCTCAGAGCTCAGGTAAAGATTAAAATAAATTCAGACTACCTTGTAGTTAAAGTTAAAATAATATACCTAGTAATTAAGATAACAAATCACTGCAGAATTACATATAGAATATGATTCCTTTTGTTTAAGCTTTTAGCACCATGTGGAAAAAAGCTGGCATTTAAGACATTTGTAAAACAATCCCAATGTGCATCTGTTTTGATATAAGAGATTTCTTTACATAAAACATAGCTCCTTAATCTGTAGAAAAAAAATTTGGACATAACCAACATCTGATAAAAAGCAAAAGCAAAGTATTTATGAGAGATTATGTAATAAAAGAGACAAGGGCAGATGATTAGAAGACTTCAGGTGTTTACAAATCCCTGTCTGCATAAGGTGTTACACATGCATTGACCTTACCTGATAAACAGCAGTTCAGAACACTAAGCAAGAAAGATTGCTTGCAAGTAGGAAGGAAGGAAGGAAGGAAAAAAAAAATAAGAGCCATACTCTATCAAAAACAAGTGCTAATTTCATAACATTGATCTCGAACTTGTCTGAGAGAACATAAAGCGAAGGCAGACTAAAATCTTGAGAAAAAGAATTTAACTGTAGTTATCTCAACAGCTGAACTCCAGAGAAACAAAGACATAATGGTAGAAAATTATCACAAAGGTCTCAGGTTCCTTCTGGAGTGCAAAAGTTTGACCTTACATTACAATTCATTCATGCCTATGTTAAAATCAAAACAAAACATTGACATTGAAATAATTACTAGAAAGTAACTGAAAACAGGAGAAAGAATAGAGAAATGTGGTAACACTGACTTCAGTCAAAGCAGTACTTATTATTCCATTAGGTAAATGTAGGTCTGACTGCACATACACATTAGCAAAAAGGCCTGGTAAGAGTAAAGACTGACTCAACAATGCATAAAGGTCTAATATTGTAAATGACAGTACGAAATTATTATTAAAAATAGTGTTTTTATCCCAAACGCTCAATAGTCAAATCATACCTACCAAATAACTAATCTGAAGAAGCATTTGGTCTCTATTTAACATTAACAGCTTCCCTCAGCAAAAGTGAAAATGAGCCACTGTTCAAAGCAAAATGTAGGAACTTGTAGAAGAGAGAGATCTAAAGGATCATCTAAACGAAGATGTTCAAAGCTAACAGAAGACCTGTAAGAATAAGGGTCCAAGACTGAAGGTCCATGAAGAGATAACAATATTCAGTATATATGCAGTTAAGAATCTTGTTCTAAGAAAATATTCCAAAAAATTTAACTCAGAAACCCCCCACCCCAAACCATTCAGGTTGTGATCTGCCTGCCAGTATTCTGTTTTAGTAAGTAAAAAACTTCCACAGTAGGATTAATATTCTATTGAGTATACTACAGGAGCATATTAGTATCAGAAATAATTACTTGCTACTGTTTGTTTGACTAATAAGTTTGCAGATTAGTCTGCTTTATTTACCTCTCTATATCACTCTTTTCTGCATTCAGATTCATTTGCAATTGTAACCAAACATTAAAACAACTTTCACATGCTGATGATGTCCATGTTACCAAGTTAAAAGAAACTGTGTATAATTTCATAATTGAGCACAGACTTTGGTCCAGCATTCCATTTTGGAACTACATCCACTATGTTACTTCACTTCAAGGAAATTCACCAGCTGGAAAAATCAATCTTTGAGGTCTTTACAAAATTTAAGGTTGAGAAATGGTAATATTTTTTCTTTAAGTCAACAGTTTTAGGAGAGGAGAAGTTCCACATCATTATATCACTGTTTTTTTTACCACTTGTATGAATTATTTTCATTTACAAGACAAAAGATTCTTTTTGTTTTGTTAATACAGTGTGTCTGAATTCAGTAAAGGAATAGTCAATTGTCATTTCAAAAACATGTTTTAAAAACAAAATATCATCCCACTTAAAATAATCACTGTTGTGAAACACAGTATATAATATTAAACACACGTAACAATAAAGGATAACATAATAGCAATTTTACCATTTACTAAATAGTTGCAACTAATCTGTGAACTGCTTTATTAATAGATCATTGATAAAAACAAGTAATCAATCTCATAAACTATTTGTTAATTTCAAAAAAGTCAGCTTTCTACTCCATCTGAAAACTTTGGCCCCATCACCTGCCTCACAATAAAATATACTAATACCAGGGCTGGAAGAGAATCAGTCCTTTTTGTCCCTTCCTTTCCTCCCACTCTCCTTCTAAGCTTTTGTTTCCATACTGGTTATGAACATCTATTAATGGTTTCCATCAAATACTACTAAGCACCTGCCACGTGAATATTCAGGTTCCTTTATGCATAGAATGTACAGGAGAAATCTTGTAAAGAATTATTTAAACGTATCCAGAATGTTTGTATCTTCTCAGTGTTTCTTGGACACTATGTCAACATACTATATTCACCCAGCTCAGCTCATAAGTTGACAGACAGGTCCCATCAGACTACATGTTTGCTAAGAAAATCTGCTTTCATCTGTCAAATATGAATACTACACGATGTCAATGCTGTTTTGTTCCATCGTTTAATAACTTAAATATTTCAACTGACGGTTTGTGAAAATCTATTTTGTGAGATAAAAATAAATTCAAACAAAATTAGTCTTCAGATATTAGTTTCTTTCTAAATTGCTGCTTATTGCTTTTTAAAACAGAAACTTGCAGACAAACATATTACTCATCTCTTTCACGAAAGTACAGAAGTACAGAAATATGCGTGGCTCTCATATAGAACTTTATAAGATCCTATTTTATTTCAAAATCCAGCATGAAATTCTAGCGGAATAGTAGTTTTCATAAAAAGAAGTTATTTCAAACATCTAATAATGTACATACCATTTTACTGATTATAAATGTATCCAATAAGTAGTCTTGCATGTATTATTCAAAAGATGCAATATGTTTACCTTCACTGCACAAAGGTCAAATAGAGAAAGTAAAGCATCTTCTTTTTTTTTTTGTCACTTTATTTTAATAAGCTCATTAGTATTTAGCTAGAGTGCTGAGAAAAATATGTACATTTCCCCTGAAGCTGTTTGACATGTTACTATCTTGCATTAACTCATTTTTCTTAACTTCAATCCCCTCCTTAAGTTAGAAGGAGAAAAAACTGTGACTTGAATGTTATGGAATTTTCTACCAAACTCAAGCAAACTGCATTTGCTCTAGCACTTATTCCATTTTTGCCGTATCTGACACACATCTGGATTACAAGCAAAAAAACCATCTAAATAGACTCCTGATGAGGTGACAGTCAGACTTAAGTTCTGCCAAGCAATCATTAAACTGGCCCAAATGACAGGTTTTCAAAATACACCAGCCTTTGCTTTTAAAACATGTCACTGAGAGCAAAACGGACAGAACATTTTAGCTAAGAGCAATTAATGACAGTGGTAAGAGAATACTCAAGAAGTCCCTTAACAGTACCTGCAGAGATCTCCAAATTCAGCAAAATCTTTGCTACCCTAGTAAACCTGTATCAATTATTCATTTTTAGTTTGGGCAAGAGATGTTTTGAATTCAACAGATATATTTGTTCTTGTTTTTTTTTTACAGAGTCACAAAACAATATTGCTCCATCTTTCATTTAGAGGAAACACAGTATTTCAAAGACATTGGGAAGTGATTATAACTCTTCTTATAAGTTAGGGGTTTTTTGTTTTTGTTTTAATATAAGTTTTTCCTTGGGTACAGTACTCCCAGACATGGGAGATTTTATTCTAATTCTCTCCTCAGCAAGGGAGATGGGGATGGGGTCCATGTCACCTCACATCCCCAGACCTCTATAGGGATATATGGAATTCTGGGGGATACAGTGTTCTCAGTTAATTTATACTGACTCTGTCCTGTTTTCAAACAAAGGCAAACGAAGGAGTCTCACTCACTGAGGGAGTATATAAGGACTGGATCTCTTATTTGTTGTTTTCATTATGTATATGTCTATATAAAGTTACATTGTCTCAAGCAGTGGAACACAGGGAGACTGAATTGTTTACAAATATTTTTTGGAACAGGATTCTGAGCAGAGATGAGAATCTGAGACCTCATTCACAGCATATATTTAAATGTTCCCTTCTTTCATAAAAAGCATGCTGACATCCCTTCATTTTTTGTTGCAGTTGTACAAATTCCTATGCACTGCTTGCACACAAAGTTATCTCTAACTGGTGTCTTCCTGGGAGGTAAGCTGAAATTCCCCAGTAGAGAATGGAGTCTCCAAGTTCCACATTTTAGTTGAATTATGTTGTACTGTCTATTTAGCCTCAGCTGCCAAAACAAAAAGGGTAAACATTACCCAAAATTACATAACAAGTCAAACTAAGCTGACTGAGTAGTTTTGATGTCACCAGAAATAACTTTTTAGAAATTTTCAGCAGATCTGAAATATTCTTGCCCAGTTCTAATATTCAGCAGAGCTATCTCAAGCCTGCACTTACTTCTTAGTATCTTGATCATCAACAATTACATGAAGAAGTGACAGTTTTACATGCTCTATCACATAGCCAACTACAAGCTTTTATGCAGTTTATACATAAATCCTTCTAATCTAGCTGATAAAATTAAAGCCTTGTTTAATCACCCTTTATCTTTGTTCCAGCTGTTATGCAATATCATGCTGATTATTTTAAAATAGTGTTTAATGAGTTATCCTCTGAGCTCTACTTCAAACTTTTCAGTGTAGCTAATATACTGTGTCAAGTGTTTAGCAGCAGCTGTAAGTAACATGCTCTGCTTCTCTATCTACTTTATGTCTTCGATGGGAAAGCTGAATAAAAACATGTCCTTTTCTTCAGCGTTTTATTTAGAAACTCATCCATACTTATAATACAGCCAAAATACAGAGTGGATTTAAATTTCTTTATATGTCAGTCTGCAACCTCCAGATCTAGTCCCTGTCTCTTGCTGTTTATGGCTTCAGCAGGCTGAAGCTGACACAATTTCCAGTTTCCAGTGTGGCACATCCTTAGGACCTCATGTTGGAAGCAGTGTTTTATATGAGCACAGTCCTTTGGCCTGTGTGATGTATTTAAGACTGAAACCCTGAGCGGGACACACCCCAATATTAACAGCAATTGGTTGTCCACCATTAAAAAATCCCTTCCCCCTGGCAGCTTCAACAAAGAAGAAAAGACCCGGTTGAGTATAAAGTTTAAAATAGTCCCTGGTATCCACAGTTGTCATTTGAGGAGAAGATTAAGACAATGAGAACATTGTTAAACATGTCACAGTTTGAAGTCATAGAAGGATGCATCAGCATTTGACCAACAATAAATTAATTGGAAAAAGAATATATTACAGTGTAGTTAATCTTTTAAGTGCTTTACATTTACTTACATAGCAATCTGATATAATTTACTTTAAGAGTTCAATGATATTAGGTTATATACAGAAAACAAGTGTAAGTATACACAGGTCATTTTACACAAAATGGTTCATCTACTGAAAGAAAGACACTATTAAGACCTTGTATAAAACAACCCATGAAAGTATGGCGGAGTGGGGGAAAATCACCAAATTAAACAATTTATACCTAAAAACAATTTCTGATTTGAATTGCCATTTACAATTGTCTTCCATATTGCGGGGTAATTAGGGGGGGAATTATGAGGGATTAATTGGGAGAGATAAAAAACTTAGTATTTTCTTTTAACCAGTTTTCATCTCAGATATTCTTATTTCCATGTGACCTTTAAAGTAACAAAGGAATCACTGTCAGAAACAGACTCAAATAGTGACTGTACTAGAAAACCTTGTTCAAAAGGATTCAAGTTCACTAAGTTAATTGAAATCAATACAAATTCAATTTTGAACCAGAGCCCTATGTGGAGAATTATGAAATCAAGTAAAATTTGTCCCTTGTCTTGAGGAACTACCGCTAATTGGGATCTACAAGCAACTTTTCTATAAACTCTGTATTAAAATACATAATAAAACACTAACAAAGTTTAAAAACCAGCAGCATCAATGGAATAAATAGGGTCATTAGTTAATGTATGGAGAAGCTCATGTCATTTAAACTTTGACTTTATCACCTACAAGTGATACATATACTGTAAATACAGAAACACACTCTTCATTATTTTTGCTTCTATACCATATATATAAAGCACTGTACTACAGTAACTATGCATTGACGGCATTATCACTTGATTAATTTTGCACTTTTAATGAGACTGTGCTCATTAATGTTGCTTGTGGAAATTTTTCAGTGAAGAGTATCTCACAGCAATTCAGTATAGCAGAGCGCATTTTCCCAACGATTTCCCAATTAAAACATGGCACCAGTTTTTTATTAATGCATTCAAAAGAGAGCTCAGTGAAAAAACAACAAACTGCTATACTGCTTTTAAATTAAAATAAGCATTCTACAGCAAATATAAAATGCATTTCATACTGTTAGAAAAACTTGGTTCAGAGACTTAACAAAGACTTTCCTGCATGACCACTCTTATGTTTGAATGGTAATCTTACACAGCTAGTGTTTTCTTAATGTCCTGGGGAGCCCGATCATTGTAAATTACCTGTGACATCTCATTAATCCTCTTTTTCCTCACAAACGCATAATTAATGGTAACATTGACAATAATACACAAATTAGCTAAGTGACGCTTTATGGTGTTGGTTTTGATTAACGTCAGGAACCCAAAAATGACATTAATGTAATGCAGATCCCAAAAGGCAACCCGCACTTTGACCTCAGACATACATTTTGTTTGCACCATCACAAAGATTAATCCTTCCCTGGATGAAGACAAGACAAAACTCTGGCCACTGGCATTGCGTGCTGGGCTGTCGCTGAAAAACAAACTGCCTCAATTGCATTTGTTTAAGAAGGAAATCTTAATGCATAGAAAACAACGGCTTAGTGTCATTTCCTATTGTCTTGTTAGGACAAAGATAAATGAGCTACTGTCATGATTTAGATCAACTCCTTCTCTGCTAACTTCTATTATTTGCTTATTTATGGACTAGTCTTTAATTAAAAGCATACCTAGATTCAGAACTGCACAATAAATTTATTAAAACTGCTTTCTGACTTAATACATTTTATTTAGGGGATCAACCTGTGTTTAAACTATCCACATTGTGCTAGACACAATACCAATGATATAGGTACAAACAGGTAGTGTGAGAATACAAAAATGAAACAGTATCTTTATCTTAGCTTGAACTGACAGGGTAAAAGATATA
>VZZY01021250.1:6221-46518 GCA_013400335.1 Eurystomus gularis | reverse complement strand
AACGTATTATTAAGCTAGGTCTTTTTTAAAGTCAGATCCTCAGCATAAGAATATTATGTAAATTAGGTCAATTCTTTCCAAGCAGTGAAATCTAATGTCAGAAAATACATATTTTTGCATAAATTATTTAGTGAAAAGTTCAGTTCCTTTATAGTAGTGTGCCTGAAGCATTCGAATATGGGCATTATGTCTGGCCATCATTAACACATGCCGTAGGAGAGTTCACTTCCTTCCAGACACTAGTTTCAAGATTCTTGCCATTTGACATGGTTTTTTTGATAACACTTATCTTCCATCATATTTTTTAGTATTCATTTATTGTCATCTTGCAATATACATCACCAAGTGTATTGGTAATTGCATTTTAAATTGTGCAGATGTTTGAAAGTCTGTTGCAAAAGCACTGTAAGTCTTTCTGGGAGAAGGAGAAAACTGGAGGAATGGATCACTGAAGGGTTGCAGGGATAATTTCTGTCTTTCTACTGCTTCCAAAAGAAAAAGTGTCTTAGCTATATACTAACTTCTTAGTTTCAAAAAAAAATTCTTTTGGTAAAAATAATTACATTTTCTTTTCTTCTACATAAGTAACTCTTGAATTTCTAAAGTGCCCAGATTCTTGTATCTAGGAAGTTATTTATAGTCACAGCTGAAGAATTCAGTTGACAATTTCAGCCTACCAGTAAACTTTAAACATAAAACTCTGGAGGAAAAAAAGCCCTTGAATTCTTGGGGGTTTTGTCCCTGAGAAAAAAAAAATCCCCCCAAACCAAAACAATAAAAAAAAATCAGCATCATATATTCATTATGTTAGGGCTGGAAGAGATCCTACAAAGCTATCTAGTCTACTTCTCTACTCCAGGCTAGAATCTGCTGACTTTCATGTTTGACAGGTGTTTCTTGAATCTGTCCTTAACAACACCACCATCAGCGCCACAACCCCATTTAAGGACTCTTGTGGTGACATAGTAGATTTTTTTGCCATGTAGATCATCCTGCATTTCTCTTGAATGTTATCCCTTTTGAAAATTCCTCCGATTTTTCAATATGCTTTTGAATTCTAATCCTGTCTTTCATTATATCTGTGATCTCTATGCACATGGTGTCATATACTGTCTTAATATGTAAGCATTTTCAATTTTGCATCATCAATGCTGTTAGTGAAAATATTTTTAAAAGCAAGCATAAGTTCAAGATCCCTATAATATGTCCTTCCATGTTGATAGTAGATCACTGATACTTAGCAGGTATGGTTATCTCATCAGTTTTATATCTACCCCATATGGTTACCTTCTTTTCTGTCTGTCTCCCGTTAATTTCTTATTTATTTGTATTCTAGACACACAATTTTTTTCATGAGCACCTGTTATTTAAGTCATTATCTTAATAATTCATATATTCATAATTCATAATTTTAAGATTTCCTGCTCATGTTTTTCTGCATTTGCATGCCAGCATCTAAAGCACAGGAAGAATTACTGCTATCTTCTTGACAAAGTCTCTTATTCTGTCCTCCTCTTTCTCCTTTCTAGGTTCATTTCCAGGTTCACATACCTTAAACTTAAGAGAGGGAGGGAAGAATATAGCATATAGTTACACCTGGTGAGTTGTAGGTACACACTCAGTACATTTAAAATATATTTGGGCAATACAGAACTGTAGAATCAGTGTCAAAAGCTGGTTGGAAGGGACCTCTAAAGATCACATAATGTACCCACCTGCTCAAAGCAGGAGCATCCCTGCACTAGGTCAGATCTGTTATGGCTTTGTCTACCTGAGTCTTGGAAACCACCAAAGATGGAGGTTCCACAGCCTTTCTGGGCTGTCTATTCCACAGATTTTAATGTGGTGGGTTTTTTCCCTCCTAATGTCCAGTGTGAGACTCTCAGGTTTCAATTTTTGGGCATTGTCCCTGGCATCAAAATGAGTTTGGCTTCAGCATCCTTCTTACGATGTTTTGGATGGTCATAGGCAACTATCTATGAAAATACTGACATTTCTACTAGCAGCAAGAACACGCTGAAATAAAATCAATCACAGTTCCATATGTTAAAATGGAATTGTATTGTAAAATCCCCTAAATCCACAGTTTATAGATTAGGTGTCTCTTCCTTTGTATAAACCCAAAGCATTTAACAAACTGGACAATATTTCTGTTTCTTCCTTGACACAGAGATAATTGAAAGCTTGGCTGAAAAATGGTAGTGAAAAAATAACGGAATGTGAATAAGCTCCACCTTTTACTGAAAAATTTTGCTTAGCTTTGTGACTTTTCATGTAAAAGCCACAAAGGATTTTAGTCTTTATTTTGAATTGAATTTCTTTATGTCTTATGATCAGAGTATCTTTTTTAAAGTAGGAACAGGTTAAATTTAATTTTGTAAACATATGTGAGACTCTGTAGCTATAGCTGTAGCTAAACAATAAAAGGACTGAAGTAAAAATAATGAAGTATTTAGACTTCTGAAAAACTTTCTGAAATTGTGACAAAAACATCATGAAAGAAATTATGATAAACAGCACAGGGGATTTTACCAGGCTAAAATAGTACAGTTTAAAACTGCGTATCTGCAAGGTAGTGATAAAACAGAGCTAAAAATTAAATTCTAAGAATACAGCTAATACAGTATTAATATTTATGTTGAACTTAGTGGTAGAAAAAAATGCCCTGAGCAAATTTCCTGCTTAAACTTTCATGTCATAAAATACCTTCAAGGTAGGGTCTCAGATAGTACTTTGAGTCCACACTTAATGATATTAAATGTAACAGAATATATTATATACAAATCTGTAAAAAATATAGAAATATTGAGTGTATTGTAGCTCTGTCTGATGTAAATCAGAAGAGATTCCACAGACAGTAGCAGACACCAATGTAAAAAGAGTGAAGAAAAATCAAAACAATTTCTGAATATAGATAGTAAATATTTTTGCTAGACTTTTAAGAAATTTTGCTCATCTTGAAATACAATATAAAAGAAAAAAGAAAATGATATTCTCAATTGCCACTTTTGTGTTCCTCTGAATGCTTCATATAATGCCTGCATACAAAAGGACCACATCACTTAATTTAGAGATAAGTTGATGGTGAAGCAAAATATTTCAGGAATACAGAGCAATGCTAGGCAATGTGAAGTGTAAAATATTTAAATTGCTTTGTGGGAAAGAAGTTGACAGTGGCTATTTTAACTTTGGAAAGCTACTACAAAATTGTTAACCATGGTAAAAAGAACATATAGCAAATGAAAAACTATTGTGAAAAATAACAGAGGATAAGCAGAAATTTTGGTCATGGTAGATGGGGCTGCATGAATGAAGCATGAAGTCTAATGTCTGATGACAGAGGTTAGGGGAAGTGAAATTAGTAATAAATCACACCTTCTTAGAGTGAGAGTAATTAATCATTGTAATGGTTTATTGAACAAAGTAGTAAATTCGTCATTTGGAGTCTTTACTTGTAATACAATTTATTTCTAAAACTGTGCCCCGAGATGTCGGGCTTGATAGTATTTACTTATGTAGTAGAGAAGAGTATTTCTCTCCTATGCAAAATTTATGAACTAGAAATCTGTTGTGTAAGAGGTAAGTCTAAATGAACTTATGAGATTTCTTTTCCATTTAAATTCTGTTATTCTGAGTAGTTTTGTCTAAGGGGATTAAGATAAAACTGAAAAGCTAGAGGTTTCTAATTGCTCATTTGAATCTTTCCTTGGCATTAGACTTACTTATGAATGCTCAAATATTTCATTGTTTTATATATTGTATGCTTTATGTACATATGTATGGTGTTTTTCCATGATAATAATATTGATCGCTTACACTCTTACGAAATGTTTCTCCAAACAGTACGTTGTCTAACTAATGGACTTACAGTTTCTATGGCCATATATATTTGAGCATGCACACACACTCTTTCTATTATAACAGTTAAGGGGATAAAAACAATAAGGACTTAATGATTCTTTGAACCTTTGTTGGGTTTCAGATGAATGATACCTCTATGTTCCTGAAATAATTACAATTTGTGCTTGCCTTGGCGTATGACTCAATTTTTTCATGCTTTGTAAATTAGATAAAGGTTTTTGTGACTGTATTGGATCATGGATAACACTATTTACAGTCTGTGAAAGAATCTGTCAACTTTCTGTATGATTTGGAATGAAGAATTAAGATGTTAATATTTCACCATGTTTCATCTCAGTTATTTTTTTCAGTTTAGAGCTGTGACAAATTCTGTTATTGTTCTGTAGTGAAAGTCAACATACATATTCACAGAGAGGTTGCTCATTTGCCTTGTCACTCCCATGCAAAATTTTACTTTTTAACTTTGCGATATGTACAGAGGATTCTTCACTTCCTCAAGCTTGCAGCCTGAACAAGTTAAGCCAAGCGCACAAAGTACCGTGACAGATACTACCAATCACTTGGTTGAAGCAGAGTTCTGCATGATTGGTCCTTATGGGGACCCAAAAATATTTTGTGGTGAAGTTGTTTTTCCAGCTAAAAATTGTTACAAAGGTCCTTCACTATTCTTCTTTCCTCCTTCTGTTTTTCTTTTGTTCCTCTGTTCTTTTTCTTATCAACTACTACAGACACTTTTGTCCGGGTTTCTCAGGTACCCTGTCATCAAGCAACAGAATCTTAAGAAAAATCTGTAGAAACCTGAAAAGTAGCACTTGAAAAAAACCTGAGAGTTTCTCAGACCCCAATGGTCATTCAAACCAAAATAGTGGTGAGAGCCTCCATCAGCTGTGTTCCTGGCTTTGTGATTAAGCAGACAAGTCTAATTTTCCTGTGACAACCTGTAAGTCTAGGCCGACAGTATGTCAGCAAATGGCACTGGTGATCCTACCTAGCTGAAAGAATTTTTGTATCTGAGTCTTTGATAATCAATGAGGAGTCAAGGGATGCAGCTTAATTTCCCACACCTTCTAATGTAGGCTACTTCACTATCTAAATGAATCTTGTTCTATAGCAAGGTAATGACATAGAAATATAGATGGACCTTACTAATAGAGACTATTGATCTTTTGCAGAAAGGTCCCTATCACACTCCATGAGAGTTGTGCCTCTAGCAGGCTAAATAAGCCATGTTCTTTGCCTTAGCTTTCCACAAGCTACTTTCCCACCTACCTTAAGTAAGTGGTATTCTCCACTAAAGCAATATGGATTTTCTTCACTTTTATTAAGTTCCATATATCCACCTGTCATGAGCCTGTTGTTGTAATTTCTATCCTCAAGTCTCAACGGGTACTGGTTAGACTATTACCCCAATAGCAATTCTTCTCCTGCAGAATCTACTCCCAGAGCTCCTATCATCTCCTTCTTTGAGCTGCACTTGGTCCTGAAGGTATCCTATCTGGTTGAAGTTACTTTGCCAAAAAGATGACAGAAATACCAATCCTATGGCTGAACGTTGCTGAAAACAGTTATCTTAAGATAGGAAATCCTTAAAAACAACCCAGAATTTTTAATGAGGGGGATTTTTGAGTTGCACATTAAGGAAGATATCAACATACTCGGTTTTTCATGAAACTTCTTCAGCTTTCACACCCTCAGTATCAAGTGATTTTAGATGTCTATATAACATTCATACATCAAGTATGGACTGAAGTCTGTAATGAAACTCATCTAATAAGAAAATGACAGTTATCTCTTTGCACTTCAAGCTATGTATATGGCTTTCCTGGGTAATGTTTTGAAGACTGATATTTGCCCAGCAGATACTTGGAGCTCTGTCTATATCTTAACCTTGCATTTATGCCTGTCTGTGGTATACAAAGCTGATGCAGCACTGGCTAAATTGATCCTGTAGTTGTGACTTACATGAAGAATCAGAAACTCCATAATAACTGAATGTATGTGACGTATTGATGGGAATTTCACGGAGTTTGAACAGAGCTGTGGGATGGTGGTGGCCTAAAGACAGAAAGGACATTGTATTCACCTGCTGTGCTACGAGATGTGTTGTTCATGTGTTGATTCATTTCTCGTAATCTTCCTCCCACCCTTCAGTGTTCTGCTCAGAATTTCTCTCTGCATTTGAGAGGAAACTGAAGGGATGGTGGCCATGCTTTGCCTTGCATGGCTGTATGCCTCCAGAGAGGGCCATAAGGGCTGGACAAATCTGCCTGTCAATCACACATCCCAAAGGACTCTAGTTATTGGTCAGTGTCTTTCTTCAGATAACATCAGCTTGCAGTTTTTAGTTTACAATGCATTTGTAACAGCTGAGATGAATATTCATCTGCTCAGAATTTTGGAAAAAAGATTGGAATGATTCTATGTGAGTATTGTGTGCCTGAATTCTTCAGATAGCTTTGGAAATCAGTGTGCATGAATCCTGTTGTATCATTAAAATTTCAAATAATAAGGCCAGATTCTGCAGTGCTGTCTAATATTTCTTCAGGAAGCAATCAGCTAGCTCTTGCAGGATTGCAGGATCTGGCCTACATTGACAAAACATCTCTATTGAGCAATGATACTGTTAGGAGTTATTAGAAAATATTTTTGAGGATATTAATATCTAATTATACTAAACTGATTTGTAATTAACTCCACAGGAGCACAAGAATAATGGTTGCAGAATTAATTAGGACAACATTAAATAGAAGACATTTTCTTTTCTGTTTGTTTGTTTTAAGAAATCAATATAGTTGTTTTGGAAGGTTTTGATGTTATGTCTTTAAGCTTCATAGAATCATTCAAGTTGGAAAAGACCCTTGGGATCATCGAGTCCAACCATCAACCCTGCTCTACAAAGTTCTCCCCTAAACCATATCCCCCAGCACCACATCTAAATGACCCTTAAACACATCCAGGGATGGTGACTTAACCACCTCCCTGGGCAGCTTATTCCAGTATCTTCACGGACATGCAGGTTCCCATGGAAGAATGTATATCTTTTTTTCTTCTTTTTTTATCTACCCCTTTTACTTATGCTCCAATATGGAAGCAAACAAGTACAGAGATTGCAAGACAGGATTTATTCTTCACCTTAATTAAAGATTCTCCTAGTCCCTTAATAAATGTCCCTTAATTTGTCCTATGTAAGATAATGACCGTTCAGGACCTTGGCAAGCCTAAAGGGTTTTTTGAGCTGTTCTTTTGGGCTTCTTAGCTTGATATAAATGCAGTTAGGCATGACCTCATTTACCTCTTGTGGAAATAGATAATAGTGGCAAGATGTTGGTCTTTTATTTAGCTGGTTTTATGCCAAGTTTTGCTTTTTTTTTCTCTTCACTGCTGACCTTCAGCATATGCTGCAAAACCCCACCTGTTTGCCAGATTTCCCATAAAGGTTGAGCAGAGAACATTTAAGAAAGGAGTAGGAAAGTTCTGCATTTCTGCATACTAAGGAAGGGCTTAATTCCTGTTGTCTCCGTTCCTTAGCTGCAGCTGGAGGGATCACAGCACAGAAGAGGATAGATATTTAAGAGGTACTTCAAGACACCTCTATGGTTTTTTAATCCCTTATTAGCTCCTATAATTTTTCTCAGGCCCTACAAGTTTCAAGGGACGTGCACAGTGCACACAGATGTCCTGATTGTCTTCCAGAGCCACCAATAAATTCCTGCTTTAGGGCTGCTTAGTTCAAGCTGTACATAGAAAGTAGTTGTACAACATCCCAAGGTCTTTGCCATATGATTAATTTACATACACTGCATTTTGTAAAATGTGTTTAAACACTTGTTCATTAACTTAAGTCATTTAAATACAGTGTTTCCTAAAAATCATTTATTGTGAAGAAAGTTCTAGAGTGTGCAGAGGCCTAATCTTCCCAGAGTCTCAGTGGAATGAGTTGCTCTATATGTACAGTTAGGTGTAATCCTCACTTGAAAGATCTCCCTCTCAAATAAACAACATTTGCATTTAAATTTGAACATTTCCCATATCTAAGCATGAATCCTCTGTATGTTATTTTGTTACCTGGCAGCAGACTGTGTTCCCACTTCTGTGTTTGAAAGGTGCACAGATCAGATGTTTACTTGGGCTTTCTTTGATGGGAAAGAGAGCAGTTGTTTGCAGGCTCCACAGCTCTGCACTGAGATAAAGCTGCCTCAAACTAATTTTAGCCACTTAGAAACACGTTGTCCATTTTTGTCTGAAAGCCTCTGCGATTTAAAACCTACTATCTCCACAGGCCCAGGCTGTTTGGTTCACTTGCTTGTCTAAAATGGTAGCCATTAAATCTAGTTTTAATGCAGTTACTCAGCAAGAAGAAGGAAACTTGGAAAAGTGGAGTAGACCAGGTAAAGTGTGATTGTTTTGTTTTATCTTTTCATGAGCTTTTGAAGGCATTTCCTACTTGCTGTCTTCAGCTCTTCTTATGGAGAATTTCATCCTTGGGGCTTATGAGTAACTGTTTCTAATGTACAACCATATTACCCTTTCTCTTAAGGGTATTTTCATTCCCAAGCTGATCATGCCCCTGTTAGAAAATCTTACAACTGCGTTGAACTGAATGGTGGTAACAGGTATCAAAGTTGTTTACTTTTGGCATCTTTTAGTATAACTTGCATCACAGAGTTCAAAGTATATCTCAAAAGAAAGGTGGTAATATTTCCCTTTCAGAGATGTCACAAGGATTAGTTGATGTTACGAAGTAGGTTGAGTATGAACTACCCATAGCAGCCTGCGGCAGAGAGTTCTGAGTATGGCTTTGTCACGTTTACAAACAATAGTGCTGACTACACAAGCTACTACTACAGCTCAAAGTAGCTAACGTAGTACATTTGTAATGCTCACAAAGCTAAAGATTTTAGATGCCACATACAGCACTTAGAATAATTGCTTTCTGTAATTGAATGTTCATTTATTCCTCCATCAGTAGCGTTCCTGCGTATGTGACATTGCATTGTATGTGATATTAACGAGGCTGGGAGTGAGACAGAGATAAGCGTGCGTATGAATGTGTGTATATGCTTATGTGTGTGAGAACACATATATGTATATAAAGGTTCTCTATATGTATGAGAGTAAAAGGTGGGAGTGGAGAGAGAGCAAAAGGTATTCCAAGTGTTCAATGTGTTGTTGTTCAATGTTTTCCCAAAAAGCCCTCATCTTGCTGCCCATCTGCAGTACCTTACAGCTGCATTACCTCTAGAGAACACATTTGCTCTAGATTAGAGATGGAGCACCTAGTCCAATAGGGGCCATGAAGATAATTGAGACTGCAGCAGCTGTCCTGTGAGGGAAGGCTGAGAGACCAGAGACTGTTCAGTTTAGAGACACAAAGGCTCATGGGTCCTCTTATCAATTTATATGAATGCCTGAAGGGAAAGTGTAAAGCAGAGAGATACAGGTTCTTTTCAGTGGTGCACAGTGGCAGGACCAGAGGCACTGGACACAAACTGAAACACAGGAGATGCTGTCTGAACATCAGGAAACACTTTTTCACTGTGAGAGTGACTGAGCACTGGCACAGGTTACTCAGGGCAGTTATGGAGTCCCCCTCCTTGAAGATATTAAAAAGCCATCTGGACACAGTCTTGGGCTCTAGGCAACCCTTCTTGATCTGGGGGGTTGGACAAGATGACCTCCAGGGGTCCTTTCCAGCCTCAACCATTCTGAGATGATGTGATGGCTGTCATCTGGAGTAAAAGCAATTTTTAGCAGACTAATTATTAAATGGAAGGGTCATTCTTCAGGTAGAATCTTCTTAGTTGAATGCTACCATTCATAAGACTGTAGCTTATGTGGGTTTTTTTTTAATTTCTGTATACGTTTTATTATGTTTTTGTATAGTTTATGTGCTACCTAGTGAAGCAAGGAACTCCAGAACTGTTGGTGGTGCCACCTCCAGTGCAGCAATATCTGAGGTAATTTTGACTATCTCAAGGTCTGGAAGTGGCCTCACTCCTGATCAGAGCAAATAATTCAGGATAGACCTTGTGCTGCTTTGGCTAGACTGTGTTTGGTGCTTAGTTTATCACACTGAATGATGTTTCAGAGATAACCATATTCCGTACTGCACTTAGTGGTGCTGGCATGTGGTATGCTTGGCCACTAATTATTTTTTTTTTTTTTTTTGCTGGTGTGTACTATTATATGCCCTTTGTTTTTCTGGACTGCATTCATCTTTTGTCCTTGCCAAGGTTTGTTATTTCTTTTGCTTACCTTCTCTAAAGCGGCTCTTATGTTCCTTGGATTATTTTACCCTGCAAATCTAAAAATAGTTTGAAAATGTTTGGAGGAGATTTGAGACCTGAAATGAGTAGCAAATTGCAGGATAGATGCTCTGTGGCCTATTTCTAGTTTAAAATGCTATTGTATGGTTGTGTAACTGAAGTGGTGAACTCAATTCTCTTGTCTAGTTATTTCCTGTGAGGAATATGCTCATATACTTGTATAAGGAAAAAAAAATTACACTTATTTAATAACACAGTAGCACAGTAGTTTTGATATACTAAAAAAAATGGAATATGGTAAGAACCTTGAAATAAAGTTATAATTAAATTCTAAGTATCATGCTTGAGGTTTCAGTAAAGAAATTGTTTAGAAAAATATAGAAACCATTTTATTACTGAAGCAGCAGTGAAGTTTGACAATTTAATTTTTTTTCTCACCTTTCAGTAGCCAAATTGCAATGTATTGGATGAAGTTAAGCAGCTATAATTCATGGGAAGTAGGATCAGATCTGAGTGAAATGTGACTGAAATACCACTCTACAGTTAAATGAAAGAAGGAAGTGTAGACAAAATATCTGGAATATGTATAAGCCACTTTTAAAATTAATATAAAATCTTTGCTCTCTAGTAATTACCCTAATTTGAAAAAAATCTTTTAAACACTGCCAGAAGTCCCATAATGTTTTGCTCTCTTTTCCAATCCCTTTATTCCATGTAATTTTTACCACTTTCATTTTTTTTTATTTGCTTTTTATTTTCTGTAAATATTTCCACCCTTTCAGCTAGGTCCTCTGTGGCTGCTCTTCCTCTAATCACATTGCCTCTTGCTTTCCACTCTTACTGCTAAAACCCATACTATGCAGACAGTAGTCTGCGTTGTAAAGGTTCTCCATGGCACTTTTCCTCAATCTTTTTTTTAATCAAACAACCATTCTTCCAAAATGCTATTTTTAAAAACAAGATTCTAGTCTTGCTGGTAACAGTGGGGTCAAGAGACAAGGGGTCAAGAAAAGGGCTAATAGAGTTTTATTTTGTTTTCTACAGTGTTAAGAGTGCTTTAGAGCTGAGTATAAAATCACAGACTGTTGCTTGTGACTGCTGAAGATGAAAAAGTTAAAAATGAGGTTGACAAGGAAAGGAAAGTGTGATGTTGCTTGCAGTACATAAGTGCATCAGTATTTTTCTTCACAGGAAGTTGGAGACACTCCTCTAAAGGCTTATCTGATAATGGCTACTGTCAGCTACAGGCTAACAATTTACAGAGACCTCTTATCTGGTGTAAGGCAATTCTTAACATTCAAGTTTCTGAGCACTTCATTCTCTGTGTTTCAATTTCTTAGGTGCCAAAATATGAATTATCTGATTCCGGAATTTAAAAAGTGGTGGTACCTGTGAGGGAGAGTGGGGCAAGGCTGAAACCAGATGACAATAAATTGTGTATTATATACTATAAAACAGGTCAGATTTATTGATGGTACAGTCAGCAAAATCAATGAGGAATTCTGAGGAATTCAGTTTAATCTGTTTCTAATCTATAAATGCCGTTGCTAATATGTACTAGAATTCTTGCTCTCCTAGGATGTACATATTTCTCTCAAACCTCTCATGTATTCTTTTTTTGAAATGCTTGGTTCATTAAAGGAGTTTCTAAATTTTGAAGCTGATACCCATTTATTTATCTCAGCCTGGACTGCGAGCAAACTGTGAGTTTCTTCTGCTTCCTTAACATTTCCATCATGGTCTTCATGGAGCTCACATGATAGCAGTATCCTCAGGCTCCTTAATGAAGTTACAGCAATTTGCCTCTAACTTAGGAAATAATTCTATTTTCTGGGCATTTTAATTGTTTGCTTGATTTGTATCTTAAAATAACAATAGTACTTTTGTATCTGTTAGGACTTTCTCAGTCATCATGTAAAAAAACAAAGCAAACCAAAAATCACACAGTTTTTGATCCAGCAAGAAATTCCAGCAAATTTGATGGTAATTTCAAGAAAATAACTAATCAAATATATAATTTTTGTAGACAACAGGAAATATTATCTCATTAATTCTTTCTTAATAGTTGCTAAATTTGTTGAGGAAAGTAACTGATTTAAGAATAGCTTTTTTAAAAAGTACTTTAGTTTTCCTGGCAATGTGTGTGCTAGTAAATGAAACAGGCAAGGGATCATGCTCTGGCTGGCTGGTAAAGCACAGCACAAATCTGTGCAGTTGATCTTACCCCCCAAAAGAGAGCAGATTGATTTTGCCTGCTGGAAATGGACCCTGGCCCAGGGTGAATCTCAAGTCATGCTCTGGACTCCGAAGAGTTCTAGCTGACCCAAACCACATCAGTGCCAGAGAGTGTGTTAGCGATTTAAAAGCAAAGATGGCTATACTACAGAGCTTGAGCCATGGTTAAGTTATTGTTGTGGACATTGACTCTATGGCATACACAGCTTTCAGCAAGGACAACTGCAAATACCTATTTCTCTCCTTTTTCCAGTACTTTTTATCCTTCCAAACCAGTGTGGCAACGATATGGAAGCTATTCTTTTCACTATCAGTTGTCTCAGTCCTGTTTCCAAAACACTGTGATTATAAATTAATGGTATGGATGCCATAAGAAGACAATAAATTTCAGCTGAAAGGCTGTTCTAGTTCTCTTTAAAATAAGTGTACACATTAGTGGTCTGACAGTACAAAACAGTATTACAGCCTAAAATAATTTCTTATAGTATCTTTTTGTACTTCTCAGGTACAAATTGGAAATGTAAAATCAGGGCACTATTTGTCTGGCTAGTATGCAGTGTTGTCATTATCAAAATCACTACTGGGCTGCAGACAAGTACTCATAAAGTGATAGGCTTATTTTTTTCAATATGGTGATTTGCTGTGATAAAAACAGCATTTCTTAAGGTTTTGTACATGTGCCTGAGGATGAACAACTATACATAGGACAATTGTTTTTCTGAACTGAATGTACAATCTCAGCAGATGCTAGACTATTCTTACCTTACTATTTCTGAACCTTAATACACATTTTAAAAACTATTAGATAGGTTGAGAACTCAGGTACATCTGTAGCCAATTGCTTTAACCCCTCTTTTTCAGAGTGTATATTCACACAGACATCCCAGAGCATAAATTCAAGTGAGAGCCAAACCAAAAAGCAGCTAGCACTTGATGGGAGAATGATTACTGTGTGAGTATACTGTGTGAGCAAAAGGTTGGAATGAACCTCTGGAGGTTGTCAAATTCAATTGCTATCTCCAAGCAAGGCCAACTTCAAAGTTACCTCAGGTTGTTCAGGGTCTTATCAAGTCATCTTCTTTAATTCTCCAAGAACTGATGTTCCTCAGCATCTCTGAGCCATCTGTTCCTAGGCTTCACTACTCTCGTTGTACAGGGTTCTTCCTCATGTCCAGTCAGAGCTTACCTTGCTGCTGGTGACCATTGCCTCTTGCCCTTTTGTCCTGCATCTCTGAGGTCGGCCTCAATTTCTTCTGTAAACACCTTTTAAGTAAGAAGAAATCTATTATATATTGTAGTTTACCCCTGCTTTATCTTGGCTTTGTTAACTGAAAAACTGCAAGTGGATGGATAATAATAATGATGATGGTGATGATGATGAAAAGGAAGATAGCAAAAAGAGAGGAGAAATAAAACCCAAGAGAAGACAAGCGATGCACAATGCAATTGCTCATCACCTCCTGACCAATCCACAGCCAGTCCTTGAACAGCAATTGGCCTTTTTCCCCCCAGTTCATATACTGAGCATGATGTTCTATGGGATGGAATATCCCTTTGGCTAGTTCAGGTCAGCTGTCCCGACCATGCTGCATCCCAGCTTCTTGTGCACCTCCTCACTGGCAGAGCATGGGAAACTGAAAAGTCCTTAACTTAGGATAAGCACTAGTTAACAACAACTAAAACATTAGTGTATTATCAGTGTTATTATCATACTAAACCCAAAACACAGCACTGTACCAGCTGGTAGGAAGAAAATTAATTCTGTGCCAGCCGAAACCAGGACAGGACATATTTCTAACATCAGAATATGGGAGCTGAAGGATTCTTACTATGGCATTAGCACTGTTTTCTTCACTTTTCTATTTACCTGCAAGCTTCCGTTCTGTTTTTTTCTCATCAGTTTCTGGTCTTCGAAGTGATTCTCTTTTTGAGCTCAGTACAATTTGGTTTTCCTTTTATGGGTCAGGCTCTTCTGCTGCATAGCAGAACCTGGAATGATCCACAGTTATCCAGCTTCTAATATACAGCATTGTTTGTGCACTAAGGGAGGAAAAGTCTGTGTCAAGAATTTTCAGTTAATGTCTACACCTTTTTTTTTTTTCACTGAAAAAAAAAACACCATAGGGAAAATAAATTTTTATGTGATAAACTTAAGCCATTATGCCACACCAATATGGAAATGATATTCATATTTATGAACTAAGACAATTTGCTTTATATTTATTTGTATTAGAATTGGGTGCAGGGCAGGTAATTAAAAAAGAAGAGCACTTCTTTTAAAGAGAAAGTACTGTTGATCTTTTCTCTCTTTTAAGGGTCTTTTAAAGAGAAAGAATAAGAAAAACTAATATCTTATTTTTTCCCCTCCTTAATATAGATTTAATATCAAATGGTGATAATGTAGAAAGAACAGTCATATTTTTAGAAAGCATTCCACATTACCTTCCAGACACAGGCAGCATGACTCATGGTAGCAATTTTTGTATAAATAAGCTGAAGAAAAATTTATGATAAAAGGATTTGCATGTTTTAAAAAAATGTTAATTTTCAGATACAAGCAAAATTACGTTGAAGTGTTCAGCTTTGTAATAAACTTTCAGTATAATTGTTTAAGGCATAACATTGTAATGATAATATATCTTTTCTTGGTTTACTCTTTATAAATTCCTATGCCAGGCGCATCATATTTTTAGCATCTTACAGTAATATTCAACAGTGTGTTGAATACATTCTGCCACTTGGTGTTTCTGTAGAATATTCAATAACTGTTTCTTTTTATTTTATGTGTCATGCATGCACATACACCTGCAATGTATATACTGCTTATGTTCATATACATGAGTTGATGTTAAAGAAGGCAAGCTCAGAAGGTAAAAGGTATTTTTATGTTGGCTTGTTTGGGGTTTTTTTTCCTACTTAGAGCAGAAAGTGGCAAGCCCATTTGTGATGCTCTTTCCTTTCTATGGCAAGTACCACGCACACGTTTAGTCTTGGCCTTCAATAAGGCTCTATTGTAGAAGGTTCCATGCTGTCTTTCGTGTTTCTTTAGCATGATCAATTTTACTGAGTGAGATTGACCATAAGTGAAAGCTGAGGCAATTTTTTTTTTAAAGTAGTACTACTGGCTATCTTTAATTAGACTGGAATACAAATGTTCTCCTATATTTTTGTCCAAAATATAAAAACACTTGGGAAAAAAATTTACCTTGCTGTGAAGGTCAAGAATAAGCAGTACAGTAAGTGCCAAGAAGCACACTGAAGAAATAGATGTGCCTAAAAGCAACTTAAATGCTGACCTTCAGAAAGAATAGTGGCAGATGATGCTTTTATTTAAAATAAAAGGCTTAATCTTTATATGAATCAGATGCATTATCATAATCAGCATCGGCTAGCAGTCTTCACTGACAAATATTATTTTTGACATTTCTAGAGTTAGACTATTTTCAGCATATAAAGAAAACACCTTGCCCTTCAATGCCTTTGGAAGAATAAAATATCAAAGGAAAAGTATGTGTGAAAAGTTACTTAATAAACAAATGAATTAATTTTTAATGTACTTGCTATGAAAGCATTTCTTTAATATTTGGTGCTATAACCACTGCAATTCATAGTAGTCTTCAGTGTAAAGACCATCTCTGTAAGTACAGGTCTAGTAAACTGTAGTCACTCAAACTTAATGAGCTTTAAGATGCAATTTTTCGCTGCATGGTGAGTTAAGGTGTGTGACTGTGTGCCACTTGCAAACTGCAGTTAATCATTTTCTTTAGTTTTTATATCCTCACTGAAGTTTGATTTTATATAGGTCAAGGCAAGTGTCTCTCTTTTAAAAAGTTTGCAGTTTATGGGCCTGTCACACTTTTCTCCAATTAGATGACAGTGTTAAAATGCAAAAAGTGAAATACAGAAGTTAGAGTTCAGGTTGTTCTGTGCACTCAGACAAAAAGACAGTAATGAGAGCTGATGGGTCTGTACCTTTCTTTTTTCATGTAAGGAGCAATTGAGTACCTTAACTGATAAATTGAATAGAACTACGCTTCTCTGCCTTTCTTTGGCTGTTCTCTTAATACAGGCAATTTGTACTAGAAAAGGTGGATACAGTCTGAGTATTGCACAGTTATAACCATTTAGTGATGATATGAATGTTATAAATTCTTTCTTTCTTCTTCATCTCCTTGCTGCTACTTCTTTATTTCCAAAGCCATAGATGTGAGCAGAACCTTGCACCATATTTGTTCTTGCATCCCCATTAGCAAATACAGTACAATTACCAGATTGGGTTGTCAGGGGTGATTTTGCTGGAAGTTTGAAAGAATATTAAAAGGAACTACCTTTCATCTTTAAGGAGCTGGAAAAGCACAACAAATACATGTAGCAAAATTAATAGGTTGATTAACAAAATGTTTCTCTTGTACGTACACTACATTTTCCTGACTAAATCACAGCACTTTCCTAGTGTGGCATCAAAGAGATGTTCTGGAGAAACAATGATGTCATAGTCATCATAGATGCCCAAATTTATTCCATCATCTGTTAGCCTCCTGTGCAGAACTTTTTTAGATCATCCTGGATGAAGGGAAGGGAAGGGAAGGGAAGGGAAGGGNATGAAGGGAAGGGAAGGGAAGGGAAGGGAAGGGAAGGGAAGGGAAGGGTGTGCATCTAACGGAAAAGCTGTATTGGAAATAGTCGTGTTAAGGGTGGCCTTTATCCCACAGAAACTAAACCTGGAATCTGTTATATTCTAGCCAAGAAATTCTTGTGATGCTGCTTAACAGACCCTATAGAAGCAAACACACGCCTTTTTCTTCTCTCATGGTAAATAGTTTATCACAATGAGCAAGATTCTTCACAGTGGTAAAATGCAACTTCAGTTCTCATTCCCTTTATATTTTGCATGATGACATTACACATGAAGAATTGTCAGCCCTGTGTAGAATATATACTGTCACTCAAATATACAGAGGCTTCTCCAGTCAGCATGATTACAAATTAACCCCAGAACCACAGTCATGTCTTTTTGAATCACTTGCCTATTTTTAAAGGGAAAAAGAAAAGTGTGATTGGACGAAAGCTACTGTGAAGAATTACCTTCCCAAAATAAGCTGATTTTAGCCTGTATCATTTTAATGATACAGGTTGTGGCACAGCTGCAGAAACAACTGTACAAATGTGGAAGAGGAAACTTTAGTCACAGGAGCAGGAAAAAGAAGGTTGGGGCAGGATGTAATGCAGTTAATAAGTTTGAACAGCTTCACTGCCAAATACAGTAACTCTTTAAGCTACACTCCCAAAGACTTGCAACATTTAAGTCTTTCAAATGGCTCAAGCATACCCTCTGATACCTCACTTGGGAGGCTTTTCTAATCTTGAAAAATAAGCTGGTTTGGGCTCAAGACTGGCTGGTGGCTGAGTATAAACCAGCTAGATAAGGGACCAAGTTTCCTATCAAACCTTAAATGTCTGAGAAAAGAAATAGTCATTCTTTCTAGCACAAAGACACAGCAGGGAGGAAACAATTCCTCCTTTTTTCCCCCTTTCTCTAAATTCTGTCACTACATAAGAATGTAGTGACATTCTGTCAGATAGCTGTTCAAAAAACAGGTAGATGTGGTGCTTCGAGACATGGTCTAGGGGTTTGGGAGATGTTCAAAGAAGGTTGGACTAGGTGATCCTTGAGGTCTTTTCCAACCTGAATGATTCTATGATTCTATAAGGAGTGACAGTTGGTCTTACGGACATGGGAGATGGATTTTGCCCCGTATGAGGCAGAAGGGAATCATAATTTATTTTCAAAGCAAAATACCTAAACTACCCTCCATATGTCTGACAGATCAGCAGACTATATCAGAGAGCAAAGTCAAGCCCATAGATAACAAATCCAACCAGGAAACCATATATGTCTTTTCTCAGCTTCTCAGAACTTTCTTTTTTGAAAGATGTTGCTAGAGTCATTTCTGTTTATTGTTTTCCCTGTTTCTAGCTGTTCAGCTTGCCAGATGAACATAATTACTGACAGAAAATTACATTTATTTAAAAGTAAAATTGAATTACCCTTACCATCCCCTCCCAATCTGTATCTGAGAGGATTAGAAGGGTGTAGATTGCAGACCACTGTACCATTATAATAGAAAATCCCATATTCCTCCTTCTTCTACCCCTTCTCGCAGATTCCCCTTTCCAAACATAATAAAGAGTTTCCATTCATTGACTGGTCAGTCTAATTATTCCTAAATATAATTATACTGCTTTCACCATTAAGGGATATTAAATGGTGCATTCTTGGCAAACCCAGTTTTTAGCATCTGCCAAATGCACATCTCGCCTGAAAACCAGCTAGCTACTGCTAGGTGCAGCACTCACCTACATTGCTAATCTGATGATGCCACATCATATTATGCTCTGAATATCTATCCACAAAGGACAAATAATAAACAATTTCCTGACAGGGTACTCATTTTTTGTAGGGTACTCATTTTTTTTACTTCTTGGTGCTGTAGCCTTCTCTATCTAAAATGCTTTTTTCAGTTCTTAGACCTTAAGTATAATGGTATTGACTTACTACATTATCAGAAGATGTTTGTATAGATAATGTGCATTTTTGGAATGCAAGTTGATATGGAGCATTCTTCCAAAATATGAACTGATTGAACTGGCAGATTCCTCTTGTGGACATTTGTATCAATGATTCTTACAGCAAATAACATGAAGCTTCATCAGCATACCACCATCTCTGCACAAGGAACACAGTTGGAATTTACAGAAATCTCACAGAGCGTGACAACTAAAATTTTAAAAAAGTAAAATGGAAGATTAAAACATATAAATTAATCTTCTCACTTTTGCATAGAATATTTCTTACCTTTGTTTTTAAGAAGGGTTAGAACAATGGCACAAATTAAACAAAATGGAGATAGGAAGAATGAATGTCACTCAAAATCTAACTAAAGTATGGAGCATCTCCAGCCATACTCCAGATAAGAAAATGACCTCTTTTCTTTCATGTAATGTGGTGTCGACACACTGAGTGAAGCCATCATAAAATGACTAGAGATACTATGAAACAGAGAACATGTGAAAAACAGTATTATGAGAACTTTGGTTTGGCTCTACTGCTGTTATTTTACATCAGAACCCTACAGGTAAGCATCCTGACTTATGCAATTTTGCTAATAGGAAAACTCTGTTTTTTGACACTAAATCTAATCTAGTCTTTGGCACTCAGCTTAGCATAGCCATGGCTGCAGTGGAGGCTAGATCTAGGGAACCTCTGTTTTCTAGATTACTAATAAGTAACAAATATTTTATCTGGATTGCTATGATTTACCTCAGACGTAAGCTAATGGCTACAAGACTGAGATATAAAATAGATGTAAACATGTGGTTTTAGTGCCATTTTACATTGCTTTGAGTGCCATATCTGGTCTCACACTCATTGCAACCTTGTATACACATATACAAGTACATATGTAGATATATATGCCTATATCGTGTATGTATATCTATATATACAAATATAAATGTGGCTTAAGATTTTCTGTGGAATTATAGTACATGTAGACAGGGTGCACAGTGATCCATTTGTGCAGGTAACATACAGAGTCATTGAAGTACATATTCCCAGTGCTAGACGCACAAATGTATAGGTGACCATTTTTCATATGAGAACATAAACTTTTGTCTTCTTATAGACATTATGTTTTTTCCAATTTTCAGTTTTTGAACACAGTTTGGGTGACTAAAGAAGTACATTTATTTATTTTAAAAAAAATCCTCTTCAAGGATTAACACAGTAGACAATGTGTATGAGTACAGAGCCAATGTGGAGGCACTACTAAACAAAGGCAAACCATAGGACAGCAGGTCCCTTTTGTAATCATGAGTAAAGGGTTACACTGATGTTCTAAAGAAAGTGTTTCATGCTGAATTGCTATAAATCTGAGAGTTGACAGCAAATGGAGATTTCCTTGTACCTTCTTTTTGAAGAGCATATTGAAAGCCTCTTTTTCTACTTTTTTCACCACAGAATCTTCAGTTTGTAGCTCTTAAGAAGCAGAGGAAGACAAGGCTTTCTCCTTCTACTCACCTTAGGAACAAATTTCTCCTCTTTTTACTATCTTTTGCCTATTGCTTCCTTGAAACTTATAATGCCATGTTCATGCTTTCCATTGCTAGAATGAGCTTCTCATGCTTCTGCTTTCACAGGAAACATTTGAGGGATGCTGCAGTTCCCAAAAGGTGTTTTCACAAGCCAAACAAGTTTCCAATATAATGGTTTCCATAGAAGTTCTCTTCTCTAATGCACAATATGGCCAGGATTCCCACTGCCTCTCCATTACACTTTTGGATCAAGCCTGGTTACAGGCAGGGGGGATGATACCTGGACTTTCCACCCTGCAATTTCCAAAGTATTCAGGTTCTTTGTTTTGGTTCTAATAGATTAAATGTCTTTCCTTTGAAGTGGAACAAACAGTAATATAGACTGTCAGCTGAAAAGTTCTCTATCAAACAGATTTGAAGTGTTCAAACCTGGAAATGGAAGAACAGACACCTTGTTCTAGATATGTCATAAAAGACTAAACGCTGTGGAAGAATGTCAGGCCAGTCCCCATTACCAGATTCTGCTTCTTGTTAGGGTATAAACAATAGAAAACTGCCATGCCCTGAGAAGTCTTTAATCTTGTTGTGATCATCTGTCAAATTACGAGGTTAAGAAGGTAAACCTTTCTACTTTGGATTGATCTTTTTCTCCTTTTCTGAAATTAATTTTTCACATCAGAAATTATTAATTTGCCATCCAGGATAAAGTAAATGTAAATGCCTTGGAGCTGAGACAATGAGTTAAAGTTGTCCCATAATTAACTTTGTTTTATTAAAGTAATGTTTTAAATATTTTTATGTAATTACATTCAAAGAAGGAATCTCACTATATTCTTAAAATAAGTTATATGTGTGCTTGAAATGACAGGTGGGAAATAAATCTTCCACTGTAACAGCAGCTCAACTTGGAAAACATGAAAACCTGGACCTGTGGTCCTGCATCCTTGACACTTGAGTGAGGTTGCTCACATCCTTGAATTCAGGAAGAGGTGTGATTGCAGGATGAAGGTCTATGAATTTGCCTTGACCAGGAGTTCAAGCTGACTGAAAACAATGATCTTTCAAGATTAAATTCTTACTTAATAAAGATACTTCTATTTTTTTATAGGCTGTTTAATATAATGCATATTGCATGTGTTTAAAATAAGTATGCAGAGGCTGAACTCAGTCCAGAACTACAGCAGCATACTTATTGTCTTTTTATGCTCTTTTCCTGTAGTTTGCAGCAATCAATTCAAATTAAAATCCTGTTCTGAAACTGGCTGAATCATTTTTTTTCCAAAGTAGTTGTCAGAAGACAGCACAATGTAGTGGTTAAAATATTAACTGAATGTAAATGTGCTTATCTTAAGAACATCTCGGTACTGCAATAATCTAAGTGATGCTTTGATTAGACTTCTTTCTGCTGAAAATAATTAAATTAATAGAGGGAGGATATATTAAACAAAAATAGCCATTAGCAAAGCTAGAGACGAGGTAAAGACATCAGACAGCTGTGTAGTTAATCAGAAGAATATAACACTGTACACTTCAGAGGGGTGAGGTGAAAACAGTACCAGAGAAAAATGTGAATTCCTAGGTTATAAAGCTATATAACCAATAAAAATGTGAATTTGGATGATCCTATGCAAGGAATATGCACAGAAAGCAAGGTCCATCTGAAAGAAAGAGAAGTGTGTAATATACCCACAAGATTTAATTTACTTCTGTCATCATGAGTCTGTATATTTTATAAGGTTTTTCTCTCCTTCCTTACAATGGAAAGCTACCATGCTCTGAGAAGTCTTTAATCTTGTTATGATTACACATCAAATTAAAGGGTTAAGAAGGTAAACCTTTCTACTTTGGATTGACTTTTTTCCCCTTTTTTGAAATTAATTTTTCATATCAGAAATTATTCATTCAGGGGTCCAGGGCAAAGAAAATGTGAATCCCTTGGAGCTGAGACAATCAGTTAAAGATATCCCTATAAAAATAACCACGTTACAAGAAGTTAATTTATTGTAAAGTATGGTAATAACCTACCTTTCATTTGTGGTGCTGAAAATATTATAGTAACATTACTATAGAATTGGAAATGTTTATGTTTAGATTAAACATGATGTGCATTCCTTGTAACAGAAGAAAAAAATCTTCCCTACATAGATTTTTACAGAGGCAGATAAATTTGCTAAGGTGAACACATTCAATACATTTCCTGCATAAATTACCTGAATTTTAACTGATTCTTTTCAATTCTTAAATGACTGCTAGAGCTAATAAACATTAGATGTTCTTTTGAAATAACAAGCAGAGCTGAAGTGTTTGGGTCTGGATTTACCTGTACAGGAAATTGCCTCCATCCATTTTGAAGTGGCATTTGTCATCCATTTTTCATCAAGGTCTGTTCATTTCTGTTGTGCTGATAGTATTCTTCTGGAAGGGCTAGTGGAAAAAAACAAATTAATGATGCTGAATTGGTACTTAAAATCTGCAGCAACTGTGGAATCAATCTAGTTGGTCGGCTGCAGCTATGCTTTCTAGTCCATTCAGTTACAAGTTTGAGTTATATTCTTTGTTTACTCACCTAACTTCTCTGTGTTCTGCCTTTAAGATACCGCTCTAGAAAATGCTAGATATGAAAATTTTTATGTGAGTGAAAGTTACTCAACTGGATACGTTGTGTTTCACTCCCCCTATTTAAAATGTGATAATGAAGTCTGCAGAAAATCTATGAACTCTCATTCATTCATATTAGTAAGGTGTTCAGTGATCTTAGGCGTTTAGTTTTGCTGAGGTGGTATTATTAGGAACAAAATTATTATTTTCTTGAGCATATCTGTAGGCCTCCAACACCATGGATTAACAGTTAGTCTGTATTACACAAGACCATACTTGATTTAGCAGCACCAGGAGCAGGAACATTGGCTCTGATTTAGGAAATGAAAGTTACTTCTGTGTATAGGCTCTGATTATAGCCATTGTTACATTAAATAGATAATTTATCTTACGAATAATTTGCATCATATCTGAAAGTAATATCATAGTTCTATTGCAAAGCCACTCTCTATTTGACATCATTGTTTTCATCACAATCTACAATCATCTTGACATAGGAGGCAGGACACTTATCTGAGAGCCGTGATTGTTTAGAGAAAGAAACTATTATAAGAATGATGATTCAAAAGAAATCACATAATTCTAAATTTTTACATAATTCTGAATTATTTTCTATCGTCTTAATTTGAGTTTTGCTTCTGGAATACCCAAAATTTTCCAAAACATATTTTTAAAAGTTTATATCAAGGTCAAATATCTTTGAAGACTTAAATAGAAACCTCTGTGAAACTACAACTGAAAACAGGAGTTTAGAATAAAAACCACCATAAATGCAGTAGATGCTTATTGACAAAAATATCATAATACATTCTTTCTCCTTAGAGCTGCATGTTGAAATGGAAAGTAAGCATTTCATACATAGAAGGCACATGAGAGTTAAATATGTCAACATGAAAAAAAGAAATCTCATCATGATTCCCTTTTCTCTTCAAAACAGTCAAGATTAAGTTAAATTATTCACTTTCCATCTACTGATACAAGATATATCTTGTCTGTATTGCAATGCAATACAGATGAGCGACAACTGTCTAGACATTTGCTAGCCCATTCAGTGCATCAGAGCTCAGGTCTCTTATTTGTCTCCCCAGTAAAGGAGAAGGGCATCATTCAAACCTGTAGGGAATCTGAGAAGAAAATACTATGGATTTCTCTCTAACATTATTGATGAAAGCTAAATGTCCACTCAGAACCATAATCAAGCTCTGGAGGCAACAAAGCAGTTGTGTGAGTTGAAGTAGAAGAGAGTTGAAAAGGAGCCCTGTTGTGAAAAAATGGGCTATTTGGGGGATCGGATCTGACAAACAGCTGGTTCTTGAGAAAAGGAAAGACAGACTAGAAATAACTGTATGCTTTAAACAAATTAACTTCTTCCAGCAGAGGTGCCTCGTAATTGTTTTTTTTTTCTTCCATATATTTTGCATCAACTGTAAATGTTTTTAACTAAGAGTTCAAAAGACTAACCATTGTAATGAACCTATCCTTGAAAGCACAGCTGAGTTTTTCAACATCAGTAGTTTCAGCAATATTTCCAGCAGGCTGCAATGTATTATTGTTTATTTATTTATTTATTTTTAATAACAGTCTTTCAGTTTGAACAGTTAAAACCTTAACATCATATTTTTTTCCTTCTCAGGGCTGACTGCCCTACAGGACAGATTGGAATTATATGTTCTTTTCTGATTTTTTAATTTTTTCAAATCTGATGGTTCACTTTCAGCCAGTTGGAACTGTCTCTCCTCCCATGACTAAGCCAGATGTTGATTTGCATCAAATTTTTGGCAAAGAGTTCATATAAGCTTTGTACTGACTGATTCATCTGCATATCAACCTCATTAATAATGTATAGTCTCACTTCAGTGAAAAATCATGACCATCTTTTCTGTATAATTACTTTATATAGGCTCATCACTGCCCTAGATAAGTGTACTGATACCTACAGGTATACTAAGCAGTAATGCCACTTGTGATTTGCTAAAATCAGCCTATAAAAGCTTTTAAACAGTTATTTTAAGGCTTTATAAACTAAAATCCAGAGTATCCTGATTTAAAAGAAACCAGGCACCTGTCTGAGACATGTCCATCACTGGGAATAGAGAAACCCAAGGCTTGAATTACATGACCTAGAAAGGGAGAAATCAGCACCATCATATATTTTACAGTCTTAATTTTCTCCTTTCTTCTGTTCTCCAAGACAAATATGGGAAGATATTCTTTTAGTGAAGTTCTTCTGGAGCATTGAGAGGAAGTAGTGGTGTTTGCTAGACTGAAAATCTATTATGAGTCAGATTGAGGAGTATGAATAGACCACAGTTCAGGACTGCTGTTACCCCCAGGATTTCAGATCATCTGCTGGGCATTAAATATCATGAAATTGGCTTGAATGCTGTGCATTTTGTTTTGGTTACTTTTTAAAATAATACAGTTGGTATTCTTTCTCTGGGTTTTAAAATTTAGAGCGTGCACCTAATTTTCAGACTTTCCTCTGTATTAGTGATGGCTAGAAACTTAATCCTATTAATGATAGCTAAGATTCTGAAAGGGGCACAAGTCTCCAGAAGCTGTAGCTTAAAAAACCCACACGTGCAGTCATACACAGAATAAAATAAAAGTTGTTGATAATGCTGCTAGGGAAGAGGCTCTGTAATGTGCCAGATCTTGAAAGGTTTAGTTAGGGCATGAACTGAGCTTATACATATATTTCAGTTTTAGAAGACACAAAACTCCCTTGGAAGCTGGCCAGAGGTATATACCACATTGAAAAAAAGATTTTTTTTTTTTAAAGAATAGGACATTTTTATTTGATGTGAGACCTACATTACTAAATGTTGTTATGTTTCATAACACTTGGAAATGAAACAGTTTCAGTTACTTCTAGATTACAGCTATTGAAATGATTTTAAATAGCGTATTTATCTCCCTGATAGCATATGTGAGTATGTCCAGATTTCAGGGAAGACATGTTTTATGGTGCTTGGAGTCCTGAGCTCCTGATTGTTCAGATGAGGGAATGTTTGCCATTTTCTTCCAGGTTTTGTTTCCTTTCCTCCTTTCTGGAGAGCCTGAGAGAGCAGGAGCATTGGTCTTGTCCCATTGTTTAGTTGGGAACATGCTCAATGAAGTCAGCACGGATCTGAGAACTTGAAAGTACACATCTACAATAGTAGTCTCTCGTGTCTGATCAGCTGGAAACGAGACTTGCCAAAGTATGGGGCTTGAAGCATGCTTTCAGGATCAGATCCTCCAAAAGCTGAAAGCCTATGACTAGGTTATGGCATAGTGGAAATAAACTAAAAAAAAATACTGTATCACTCATGTAATAAACCTGATACACAGCTCACAGGAAAGATGTATTTCATTAAACCCTACCACACTACCCAGATCCAGAAGGAATTAAATGGGAGAATAAAGTATGATTTTGCCTAAAGCATGTGGGGATGACCTGCCCATGAACTAGCCAGCCTGATAATCAATGCGGAAACGGGAGGTAGTTTCCCGTATTTTGGGGAGTAATAAGGATTATCTTCTTCACACAAACTTAAAATATTGCCTCTCAGGTGCATACAGTTCAGATCGAACTTTCCTTCTGACATAATTCCAGCAATATCCTTTCAATGAAGGGTTAGAACTAGCAGCTCTATATCATTCAAGAAACTGGAAGCTAAGATTTTAATGATAGTGCTGTATTGGTTTTAAAATATGCTATAGCTTCAGATGAATCAATTAACCCATTGCTTCAGTTTCTGTATCTAAAGACTGGAATGGTAGCTTCACAGAAATGTTTAGAGATCTGATTAGCATTAGCTAATGCTGAAGCGTAAGCATGAATTCTCCTGTGCCCATCTCCAACAGCTGAATAATTCCTTCAGAGAAATAAAAATTGCATTATTCAAGTTACAGGACACATTTAGATTTGCAGATGTTCCCACATTAGAATTTAGTCAAGACATCATGAATAACACTTATATTTCTGTGAAAAGTACTTACAGAATTGTAATAAAGGGCCTTTGTTTTCTTATAACTTAGCTTCATTTCACATAATACATTGACATTTCACAAATAATATAAAATTCTGGCCTATTGGTATATTATTAAATATGAATCTACAGATAAAAATATGAACACATTTCTTTTACTTCATATTCTAGCACAGAAGTTGCTTTATTCGTAACATATAATGAGGGAACCTAGATAAAAGCAATTTGTATAAAATTTTTATTTAGATTACGTAGGCAACTTTTCTTCAGATAAGGATCTTATCTTCAGCGAGGTCTTGTGTCTATCTTTTTCACTGAATTGACTGGAATTTAATAGAATAAATTGTAATATGAACGGTAGGCCTTTTTGTTTCATTGTTGTTGTGGGGTTTTTTTTGTGGTTGGGTTGTTTTGGGTTTTTAAAAAAGTGAACAACCTGTCTGGTAAATTCTTTGTTTTGATAACTATATCTTCCAGTGGGAGCCCTCTAATTTTACTTTTCATATGGCCTTATGTGTCCAGCTCAAGAAGGTATTGCTATATTTGCTAAATTGCTAACCTGATAATTTTGTTAATTGACATTTTTATAATGGACCCACTAGTTGTAATTTCCCTCCTTCTGTAACAAAGTATTTCAGAAATCGCTGAAATGGTAAACCAGCAGTGAAGACCTTTTAACTGATGTTTTTAAAAAACATTTATGTCTTATTTGTGCAACATGTACAGCAGTTATATTCGTATGAGAGATAAAATAATAAAATAACTTGTTTTCAATATTGTAGTCCTTCATTTAAGCAATGAATAAAAGAAAACTTGAAAATGGTTTATAAAGATATTTAGTAAAAAGATACAAATGATATTTGGATTATATAGGAGCAAAGTTATATAAAGTTAGTTAAGTAAAGTGATGAAATTAGTACTCACTTTCAGATATGATCTCTATGGCCATTGTTTCTAAAGTTTTGATGTAGTTTGGGATAATGTTTTATGAGAGAGAAAATTTAATTAGTCATATGGTTGCCAAAAGAGTAGCTATCAGGAATTACATTTCAAGAGTTAAATAAATTTAAGCCTTCCTCGTAACTGAGTGGTATGGATTTTTTGTTTTAATAGAATTTGAAATGTAGATATAATCCACTTGTGCTAGGGTCAATGCCAAAAAAGGAACTATGACATATTTTTTAAGTACCCTGCTCTGCCCATAATGCTGTCTGTTCATATTTCAATAGTAAAAACTCTCCCCTCCTCTTTTTTTTTCCTTTTAGAGTTCTCTTGCCTGCAGCATTTGCATGGAGAAACAATACAAGGTGTCAAAAACTAGATAACCAATTTACTTGGAAAATGAATTAATGCTTTCCTCATCTGACATTAATTTTGTTGGAACTGTCTCAAGTAGAAAATGTTGGCTTTGAGTGCTGAATAATAACAGTTACTTCTTTAGACTCAACAGGCTGAAATGCCAGGAATGGGAAGCCATATCCCCTGTGTGACTGGAATATCAAGTGACAGCCTTGGTGGGGTGTTTTACTCACACTGTTCAGTCCTGTGGGGGAAAGAACAAACTCATAGGATTAAAATTTGTGGTGCATTAACAAAATTTAATGATGAAGGAATCCAGATTTCCATATATTTGCATGTTGCTTCATAGAACCAAGGACATACTCACTAGACTGTCACTAATATTTTGCAGTAGGTCTCCAATTTTCGTGAAGACACTTATTCATGAGTGAGTAGCTACTGCTAACTCTATAATGTTTCAGCTAGGCTAGTCTGTAATTTGTTTATTTTCTGTTGTCTGTTGTCCTGTGAATAGTGCAGTGGCAGTGAGCGTGGGGACAGTTTTTCTCTACTATATGCACCTCTGCTGGAGAGATAATAGTTTATGACTGGAAATGTGCATTTGAATTATCGTTTATTAAGCATTTTCATCTGCAAAAATGTTCTATGTATTTTTCAGTTTAGCCCTTGAAATCTTGTTTTTACACAGACTGGCTTTTTCAATACAAAATGCTACTCAGGATTTTACTGTCATATTCTTTTTTATGAATATGGGCAATATCTCTGGTGCTACTTAGCAATATGAAAGATGACAGTATTTCAGAAGATGGGCAAATTGAAAGTGGAAAGCTTCATGTAGGAAAAAGAAACAAAGAACTGTAAATTTGTATTTAGAACATCATCTGACTATTTTTATGTAGGTAAAGGACAAATGACTTTCTAGTTGAACAACCCAGTCCTTCAGAGTACTTGCTCTGCGTCTAATGCTTTCCTCCCAAGTTTGACTGCTAATGGCTGTCCTTATCCAGCACACGAGGGCAGCCAACAAGGTCAGTCAGGGTAGGTGTCAGAGGAACCACTGAAGGACTTTTAGAAGCTACTTTAGGTAGGCCAGAAAGCTCCACATGTAAATAAGAGAATGACAGGAAGTTTCTGTGGAAAATTCTGCCAATTCTATTAGCATAGTCATTAAAATTGTAGTATTATCCTTTTGTCATGGAAAAGTTTAAGAAAATTCCTGGGTATTTTTTTAAATGGTAAAATAGTATATAGTGCCATAGAGGGATTTTTTCCAAGTGCCTTAGAGCACTGTATAATTGCAAAGCTTATAAAATTAATTTTGGACAAAATGGTAATTAAACTGCAGCAGATTCAATTTAACTTATGTAAGAATAAACTGGTGTCTTGGGTTTTTTTCTAACAGTTTATTTGAAAAATGTATGGTTTGTAGTCATCTGTAAACTGCAGATGACTCACAGAAGACTTCCAAGAGAAAAAAACAGGTATCCAAATAAAAGCAGTTGGTATTTCTCTTCTTACTCAATAGTTTACAGGTTAGAAAATTAGTTCCTTCCTTCTAATGGCTTTAGCATATCTTTTTTTTTATACTGAATTACAGTAACAGTACAAAAAGCTATGCAATACTGTAAATGTTATTACAGTCTAATAGACTTTAAGTAAAACAGTGACATACACATCTATGCAAACATAATAATCTATAACATATGTCAGTTGCCTATGTGCTAGAATTTAGATTTACACTTAAGGCCTCCAGCAGGTTTTTTTGATGATGTGTGGTTTGCTCTTCTCAACACAAAATGAATCACAAGAAAAATCAGGCCCTAAAAATGCCTATTTCTCTTCATTGATTATAGAATGAGCCTGGTCGTCTAGCTCATTTATAGATATCCACTTTATATAGGTAATCCACATTTAATTAGATGAGTCTTACTCTAGTTTCGAGATGAAAAAGCAATATATTGTATTAGTACATCTAGGTTGAAATGTCAACATATTCAATTTGCTGATCAGACATTTTTCCATCACTAGGATGTTGTCTCAGCAAATTACTTCAGATATTAGAAAGGTCTTGCAACTGAAAAAGAGTTTAAATCCATGAGTTTAAGCAGTCTGGATGCTTGTATTTATGCCACTATCACTTCCTTGATTTGTTGTTTCTCACAATTAGTAACTTGTAATATTTTTAATCTTTTTTTTAATGTAACTAAGTAAAAAAAGATTAAGTATGTGCAGTGTTTTCAGTAGAGCTCATTATTTCTTAGAAACTGAACTGCCTACTTTATTAAAGTTGAATTTCACCTTACAACATACAACTGTTTAACAATTTGTTACTGTATTTGCAGCAACACTGCATTCTAATTGGAAGTAACAAGACAAATAAGCTATTCTTAACTCTTCAAAATTACATACTCAGATTTCTTTAGAAATTGTAGGGGGTTTATTTTTCTTTTCATTCATACAATAGTGACTAATGTCAAAGAAGAAAAATGTAATTCCTTAGTATATGAAAGCATGATTTTTTTCAAGTCTGTTTAGCATCAAAGCAAGCTGTGAAATGGATACTACTGGAATGCAAGTCTTGCGTTTTATTTATCCCTGCAACAGACTGAACGGAAATGTAAATAATGATAAACTACCATAATACAGCATCTCAGCCATGCCCTTGAAAGATAATCATGTAAGAGAAAATAATTCTCTTTGTCAATTGAAACATTAGACCTTTTAGGAGAGTGGCTGTTTAAATGTGGTTTTTACTGTTCTGGTTATCAAATAATTTCAGGTGGTAACATGGCCTATTCAGAAACACACTTAAATAATGTTTCAGGCATATATTTTAATCCTAGCCTCTTTCACAGGAAGTAATCACATGCTTGAACATTTTAGTAAAATGGGTTTTCCTCATTACTGTCCTGATCCAGCCATCACTCAGCGATCAAAAATGGGGAAGTTGCCTTCTCACTTGGTCCTTTAGCTCCTCACCCACTGTTGCAGAACACATTCTGTGCTTCTGTTATCTCCACAGGGAACTAGATGAGCACAACTGAGGGTGAAGGCACAGGTAAAATGAGGGCAAGAAGTGAACCTTTTCATAACTTTTAACCTGTTTTTGAATTATTACCTGGAGTACTATCCAGATTATCACAGAATCATAGAATGTATTGGGTTGAAAGGGACCTCTAAAGGCTGTTTAGTCCAACCCCCCTACATTAAGCAGGGACATCTCTAACTAGGTCAGGTTGCTCAGAGCCCCATCAAGCACGACCTTGAATGACTCCAGGGATAGGGCCTCCACCACCTCTCTGGGCAACCTGTTCCAGTGCTCAACCACTCCCATATTAAAGAACTTCTTCCTAATATCTAACCTAAATCTACCCTTTTCTAGCCTAAAGCCACTCCCCCTTGTCCTGTTGCTACAAACCCTTGACAACCGATCTTCCTCTGCCTTCTTATAGGCCCCTTTCAGGTATTGGAAGGTCTGTATAAGGTCCCCCTGGAGCCTTCTCTTCTCCAGGCTGAACAACCCCAGCTCTCTCAGCCTGTCTTCGTAGGAGAGGTGCTCCAGCCCTGTAATCATTGTCGTGGCTCTCCTCTGGACATGCTACAACAGGTCCATATCCTTATTGTGTTGGGGGCTCCAGAGCTGGACACAGTACTCCAGGTGAGGTTTCACCTGGAGTAGAGGGGCAGAATCACCTCTCCTGACCTGCTGGCCACAGTTCTTTTGATGCAACCGGCCTTCTGGGCTGCCATTGCACATTGTTGGCTCATGCCCAGCTTTTCCTCTACTAGTACACCAAGTCTTTTTCCACAGGGCTGATCTCTAGCATGTCCTCTCCCAGCCTATATTGATACCACTGGTTGCCCTGGCCCAGGTGCAGGACCCTGCACTTGTCCTTGCACAAGATTGCTTGAAACTAGATGCTTTTTGCCTTAGCAGATACCAGATTCTTTTGCTATAGGAAGCCACAGAGCTCATGCTCAGAGTACTCTTTTTTTTTAACAGTTATTGAACTATTCCTTAGAAAATCTGTAACTGTAAAATAGAATTTGCAAATAAAGCTAAACATAGGTGGTTTCACCCAGATGGTGCGCAGAGAGTTCTAGTGGTTACAGGTTAGTCTGGGATACAGGGGAGCCTCACTTCCTTCATCTCCTAAATATTTTGACATTTTGGCGTTTTGCTAGATATGTTCTTTAACCCACACTTCAAGAGTCATGGTCATACTTGGTTCTTTTCTGGCCTCACAAATTATTATATGCAAAGTGGAATAGCCTCTGGAGTTATGGAATGCTTCTTTTTTTCCCCCCCTGTTAATATATAGCTACTGTGTAAAATACTTTTATAGGAGATAAGAGTTCAAAGTCCCTCTGACAAGTATAGAAAAGAAAGCTTTTGCAAACTCCATTGTGACTGGAGGCTTTAACTCTTCAAATCCCATCTCTCATACTCCATTAGAAGAACAGAGCACAGCAAGTCTGCTCTGGTAGGGCTTAGCAGATTGAGCCCAGTCTGAAAACACAATAGAGAAAAATCTAGTTTGTGAAGCCTGATAGGGCTTAGTGTAAGATCAGTACTTCACTCATTAGCAAATCCCAAAGTAGAACTTTAGTTACCATGAGAGCTTTAATTTTGGAAACTTAGAGCTCTGCAGACTTCAGACATGAGTAGGGAGCAGCAAAGTAGATATTTCAAGAATCTGTTTTGTATTTCAGTTCCTAAATACTGGTTATGTCCCACTTTAGATGCCTACGCCCTTTTTACAATGTCATCTATAAAGCCCAGATCTCAAAGGTATAGCTCTGTGAGAGTATTAGTCTTTCACTGAGTTCAACAGGAATGTGCTATCTGTCTTTGAGAATCACAGTTTTAGGATGCTAAATCTTACTGAAAAGCATGAGACTTAAATTCTTAAATACCCTTGTGTTTCATAAAAAGAAAGTTTAATTATGCAGGAAATGTGGGGTAATTTTGCGTTTTTTGTTACCTCACTGGCTAGCAGAATCAAATCCTTAGAACTGAATTAGATGGCCAGAGTCCCTGTACAATGCCTCAGAGGAGAGAGGCACCTGAGGGAAAGGTCTGTCTTTATTATGTTTGTGTACTGCAGAGATTTCCAGTGTAGAAATACCTAGCTTGGGTGCAGAAACAGTCTACTGTCCGGCATGTTGTGCAGACTAATGTACCTTGAGAATATAGGCTCCCTGCTGTAGGAAGCAAATTCACTTAAAGTGAACTTTGTTATCTTCACACAGCACTGTCAGACCCTGCAGTAAAGCCAGATACTGACAATGGGCCTGACAAAACTTATATGGTTCTGAGTAAGGACCTGATTAAACCACTCTATAGAAAACACTGTGCAGGGAAGTGGGCATAAACTCTGCTCATTGAAGGTCAGAGTAAGGCATGTGTCTCTGCTCAGGGCTTTTGGATTACATGTGAAAGCCAGGTCAGGTCCTTCCTGAGAAAGAGGTAGTTCCTGCCTGTTGTACCCAGTGATAAAAGATGTCAGTTTTCAAATGCTTCACTGGCTTTATTTCAAACAGGTTTGCAGCCACCAGAGAGCTAGACTATTCAGTTCTGTGGGGGTCGGGTTTTTTCAGGCTCTGTCATTTTTGCTGCTGTTTCTTCTTGCACAAGTAACTATTCGTTGAAGCAAAACTTTGATTCTGACTTTCATCCCCCCAGCTGTTTGGTTTAACAGGTGGATTAGAGAGTCAGGCAGCAGCACAGTGTGTTTTAGGAGGTTATCACAACTCACCTTTTTTAGCCATATTTTCTCAGCTGGCATCCCAGCTCACCCCTTCTCAATTCTGTCTTTGCAACTCTTTCATGGCTGTGCTCCAAATGGGAGCAGCGGAGCTCTCCAAAACCTGGTGCTTTTAATTCTTGTAATTTTAGCTCTGATATACTTTGCAATGCAGTCCCAGAAAAAGTTACATCAGGGTAAAGGACGGTGGGGAACTATAAAGGGGTACAGAGCAGGACTGAGTGAATGCCTAGAGGCAGGGGAATAGAAACCCCTTAGACTGCTTTGACCATGAAAAACATACTAATGTAGGATTAAATCAAGAGTGTCCCTGTGCCCCTGTGTTTTGGCTCAGTTAGCGGCAAAAATACAGAGGGAACCCCCACTAAAAAGCTGTAACAGTTGAACCACATCAGTACAGTCAAAATGGCTTAAGGTTTCTATGTAGGCTAGCCCTAAATGTATATACCTGTTCATTTAAAATGGTCCTTACAAAACAATTGTCCATATTCCAAAATCTTTGCTGCAGGCAATCTTGGCAGAATGACCAAGAACTGAGTGGATATGGAAAATGAATTGACTCAGTACTACAAGGAGTGGTTTCTCCAGGGTCAAGATTTGAAGTCCATTAGTAAAGAAGTGTATACTCCCACTGTTCAGGCTGAAATTTTCCGCAGATGAATAAAGACTTTGCTGCCCAAGGCAGCAAATTTCAGCAATTCTCCATGAAATAAAAGGAAAAAAAATAAACCCTCAACGCTGAACCTTCTAACCTTAATGGTGTTCCCTTCTAGATATATTAACTGATTTTCAGTTTGGTTTTGGGGTTTTTTTTCTTAAATTCTATTTAAAGAATGCTTGAAGCTATATTGGTATCAGCATAAACAGTGAAATTGAAAGCTGTGCTTTCATGTTAGCATCTTTTATAATTTCTTTGTTAGTGCTCCACAATGAGTGTCTACAGCCCCCTAAATCGCTAGTATGTAATTCTCATAAATAAATTTTATATATGAAGTGGGTACAGTTCAGCAGAGAAATGTGAAGTCCTGCATGTAGGCAAGACGCATCATCTATTTACTGCAAGAGAGGAAACAAGTAAATGGGTAGAAGTTCTGCAGAAAAAGATCTCAAATTTGGAGTGGATGACAAATTCTGCATGAGTCAATGCTATTAAGCTACTGCAAACAAGGCAAATATCCTACTGGGATATGTCAACAGGAGTATAACCTGTAGGAGTAATCCTTCCGTCCTTGTTAAAGCAGGTAAGGCTTCAGCTAAAGCACTCCATGAAGCTTCAAGAAGGATGTAAAGCAATTACACAGAGTCCAGAGGAAAGCAATGAAACAGGGGAGAAGTCTAGAAAATATGCTTTCTGAGGAAGGTATTTGAGGTTGTTAAGCCTTGAAAGAAACTGGAGAAGATATCATAGTAGTCTTTGAATAGGTAAATAGATGCTAGAATGAGAAAGGTGAAATACCACTCTCAAATAACAGGCTTCAAGGGCAGCATGGGACATGGGGAAAAACATTCTAAAAGAAAGATTGATTGGGTGTTTGAGTGGAGTGCAGTGATGTAGAATTTCTGTTACTGGATGTTTTTAAGAAAAGGTTAGACAAATACCTGTCAGGAATTATTTAGGTCACTAGGATAGACAGAAGAATGACTTTTTCAGTCGCTTTTTATAACTATGATCTATTTTTCTCTAAGTAGATATGTGACTTCTGTTTTTCACATGATAGATTTTTTGGGTATACACCTCAAGAATAAAATAAATTAATACAATTTCTGCACTGGGAACAAATATATATATTTCTGTCTTACAGTATTAAATAGCAAACGGCAATCTCACAATGACTGTCAGGTCTGTTGAATAAGTACTAAAGTGAGAAAAACCATACTCAGATGAGTCATTCTGTATGCACCAGAATTCTGGGAAGGCAGAGTCATTTCTTAGTATACCAAAAATCTCAACTTAATTACTGGCATTGCATTAAATCTGCCAGAAGTTTTTTTTTATTGTGTGTGTTTGGTAAAATCAGTTTTCTAATAAAGAAAAATTAAAAGGATAAGTAAAAGGAACCAAAGTCATAAAGCATGATACAGTTATAACTGAAGACCTTAAAATTATCTTTATAATGAGATAAGAACAATTATTTACTACCTGTATAAAAAAATCTTTGGAAAAAGCTTAATAGGATGGTAGAGTCCCTGGACAAGTAAAACAAAAATAAAATTAGTTGAATACAAACAAAAAATTCAGAAATTGTCCAGGATATGAAGGTCCAGACCTAGTACTGTGCATTGTAGGAGACTGAGTGAATGTACTGTTATGCATAGCAATGCATTCTTAAGTACCGTCAGCAATATGGCTAGGAGAAGAATTACATGTCATAAGTTGTAGTCTTGAACAGTTTACTGAAATATGTGGCCCTTTGGTTTGTTAAGACTGAAAATCAGAGCTTTTTTGTTTTAATTTGGGGAAAAATAAATACAACTCATCATTATGAAACTGAACATCACCCTAGGGGTATAACCTTTTGCAGTTTGATTATATCCTGTTTCATTTGGTCTCACATAACTTGTACTGAAATAAAAATCAGAATGAGTTATAAAAGAAACACTGAAAAATAAACAAAGATCTATTTCAACTTTAATTTATTCAGAGCTATGAGGTAGTGTTTACAAAGGAGGGTTAAGCTGCATGTGACAGAGCAGTACACACCACCTAAGCAGCTTATTTCATATATGTGTTGAATGAAAGAAGCAAGCAGGAAGGGTCCCTGTATCATACCTCAAAAGTCAGTAGGCTGGTTGTCAGGCAGCTGCCTGGGATGGTTGTTTTCTTGGTCAGTGCCCAGCTGTCTCAAAACTTAATGAATGTTTTCAAGACACTGGATTCTTTTTATGTAATGTGCATATTTGTATGTATATAGAATTATTTATTTTTAAAGCAATGACCTAACTCCTCAGGCATGCCTGGAAGAGGGAAAATACTCATGTTTTAAACCCATTACATAAGATTTTTCAGCTAACAAATTTAAGTGGAGTGATTTTTAGGGTATACAAGTCAAAGCATTAAGATTGTATTAGCTCGTCATTGTGACTATCTCTGTACTAGTAAACTCTAAAAATCAGGGTCTGCACAGGGTAGCGCAGGAGTTTTCATCCATTAGGCTAAACATTCTTCCCTTCAAAACTGGGATCAACAGAAACACTGATGAGAAAACCCACCAGGCACCAAACCACCGTCAAGATGGAGGAGCTCGTGGCCTTGTTTAGGTATATGCATATGAGAGGCACCGGCAGCCAGGGCTTCACATCATGCCATAGGCACACCCCCAGGCACTGCGGTCGTGGGCAGCCCATGCCAGGACAGGGACACTAGGAATGGAGGAAACCATGAAGTACAGGGCAGTTAGCACAATGTAAATGACTTGGCCATAGGGTGGCAGAAAAATGGTTTGCTCAGAGCAGCATAAAACTAACGCATGTATCACCTCAACCTTCCTGCTGCCTGTCCCCTCCCCAGTGAAATTTTGAGGACTGAATGTAACCAGTGGACAAAATACAGAAAGCTGAGATTGTAGAGGAGGGAGATGTTTATGTGCTTGTTTAGTTTGTGCTTTTCTTTTTCCCCTGTACCTAAAAGAGTGAAGAGCAGTTGTGTTGGTTGGCAATTGACTAACTTGAGTAACATTCCCTAACTGGTGCTTGGTTTTCCTTTGATACCAATGTTGTTCTTACAGCTATGCCTAGGAGGTGATAGCATGATTCAGCTCTGGCCAAAGTCATGTCAAGCACTGGCCATACAGTATGAATGTTCATAGGACAATGCTTGATCCTATGTTTTGGCTATTTTTACTTCATTAGGATAGCCTCCAATTAATCCTGGCAGCTGCAAATCCAAGCATAGTATTAAGTAACACATTTGTGTTTTGGTAGTAACTTTATATGTAGCACATATTTGCTGAAGTAAGAGTATTGGTTTTCATCCCACTTGCTCCTTACCTTAGTTGCTTCAGATGCAGTTTTATCCAAGAAGAGACCTAGCACTGAAAAATGAGAGTCACAGCCCTACCTTAGGGAAAATGCCTTAGACCTATGAGTAGTGGGGCAAATTTAGCCATGTCTGATATGCAAGTTCCCAGTTATCAACAGGCAGAGTAAAAAAAGGGGGATTGTGTTTTCCTCAGCTACAGAGAGCTCTAGATGACAGCGTCTACTTCACTTCTGCCCCTTGAGGACTTGACTACGAGATCCATTTTCACTAGCCATTTTGGAATGCCTTGTCCTTTCTTAGGACAAGCGGTAGTTACAGCTCAGTGGAGATTTAGTTTAGGTCTTCTGTTAAACAGGAAATGTTTTAAACCTACTAAAACCATAACAATGCAAACATTTCAATCACTGTGATAGTTTAGTAATTTTCAAGTTTACGTCTTAAGTATTCCCCTTGCACAGATCTTCTTTACTTCTAACATATTGCTGACTTTTTTATTTTAAACGGAGAACTTCTGATATTGCTTTCTATTCTACACATCTTCTTTCTCCTCATCACTGCGCTGAAATTTCTTATAAGATTTCTGTGTGCCCTTCCTCCCTGGACTTTCCTTCTCGTACTTACTCTTCTTGCAACACAGTCAAGCTAATGTCTCCCCTAGCATTATTATAGAAAAAAATAGGATTCTTCTACACAGAGAAAGTCTCAATAATAGTAAATAGTATAATTTAAATCGTAATACACACACTTCTATATTTCAACCCTTTTCCTGGTGTTATGCTCATCCTTCCACTCCTCCTCTGGGTCCTAAGGCTGGTGTCTTCAGCAGGGTGTGTCTCTGTGAAAGGAGCAACTGCTTGTTACAGTGTTCTGTATGAAACAGTGCCTGGGCCATCGCAAGATAAACAAAATTTAAAAAAAAAAAAAAATAGCCTCCTGGTCTGCTAGAAAAATCACTGTAGGAAAAAAACCTGCTGCAGGCAAGTCAGGAAGAGTTCAGGCAGGGCAAGCCCGAGGCAAATCTTACAGTCTCATACTAGCAATAGCAATACTGCATTTCGGGGCTACAAGGTAACTGTAGTATCTAATTCCTGAATCCTAACTGTATTCTGGCATTTTCTTAAGTGCAGTTTCTTCCTTGTACATGCTAGTGAAAGTATTCTCACCAGAAGTGCCAAATTGTCTCTCCTAGAAGAAATACCAGGCTGTGACATGCTTTCTTTTCTAATCTCCCCAGCTCCGTTTCAACACATAGTTTGTACTGATTTTTTGTCATCTGTTGTCCTCCTAGCTCCATTACTTCTTAATTCATCCCCAGCTCTGATCATTCTTTCACACTTAAGAAAATCTCAAGTAAAAATCAAACCAACCAACCAAACAAAAAACCCCACCGAACCCAAAACAAATGATAGAGCTCTTCTACAGTAGCCACGTGCATGTGAAAATAAGTGTCTTTCATTATTCCTTTTACACATTTTTTTATTCCTGGCAACCTTTCAAAATGAGGCAAATAATTGAGTATGAGTTAAAAGTAATATTTCTTGTGAACATGCAAAAATAGAGTGCTGCATTTAACAGACTTGATTTCTAAAATACATGCACCTGAAAGCCAGCTTGTGTATTTATGACCGCAGATTTTATCACAGGAATTGCATTTAAAATTTATATTGAGCAATTGTACTTGTGCATCTACAGCTGTGGTCGTACAGGCTTTTAAGCTTTTTTTTTTTTTTTTCACAACTCCTACATAAAATTTTGTAAGCGTTTTGGAGACAAGGGACAGTACAAACCAACAAAACCTTCTGCACATGCTAACGTTTAATTCTGAAAGCCTTTCAGTATCCCTTGTAAACATCAGCTGTCACACCATTAACGCTTGGAAAGTTAACGAAGTAGTCAGTCAATGGTGGGCCGAATTCCGCAGCAGGGACACGGCCCGGCGCCTCAGCACAGGGCTGGGTCCGTACCAGGACCGCTGTCACTCGGGCTGCCGTTGTGACACCGGCGCACTGAGACGCTTTCACATCGAAGCGAGGCGAGGAGGAGAACCATCTAGAAATCACCAGAGCGTGCTGACTTAGCTCGTATTTAGAGAACCCCGCTGAGAGCGCTTCCAGCCCCCAACCCCCTCGTTATAAGCAGCAGAAGGCGTTTCGCTCTCCAGCGGCTGCGGCAGGAGCGCTGCCCGAGCGCTGGGACGGGGGGACGCCGCCTCCCCCGGCCCTG
>VZZY01021248.1:3321-28403 GCA_013400335.1 Eurystomus gularis | reverse complement strand
AGAAAGAAAGAAAGAAAGAAGAGTCTTCACTGTGAAAAGGTATTCTCTGCCTCAATCAAAAATATCTTCCCCTCTTTTACTTTCTACTTTCACATGAGTTATGCTAACACCGACAGTCTTCGAACTTTCGCTCGTGTTTGTAGTTTTTAATTTCATGAGGCCATTTTTATTGACCTCTTTACTGCTAACCTGTTATTTCATTGGATTTGGAAGGTTCATTTACACTGACCTCTGTTGCCTTACTGGATTTCTCTCCTCTTTGCCCCTGTATCACCCAAGAAACTGAACTTCAGTCTCAATTCTAGTTATTGGATACATAAAGAAATTTCATTTGTATTACTATTATTCCTAGCTGAATTGTCTTTTTGCTGTATGCTTTCCCCAGCTCATAGTTTAAGCCTTTTTAATATTCATTACAGCAGTCTGTTTCCTTTGGTTATGGTAGAGACTATTCCTTATATTATAGATACTATACTATAGATACTTCCATCCTCTGAAGACTCCCTTACTCCTAATAAAATCAAATTTATCTTATCTGAGCAATCTTCTTAAGCATACACAGATACTTTCTAATTAACCTCATGTTCTCATTCTAGAGGTCAACTTCTCTACTATCAGTGTTGAGTCGATCAAGTTGAGTGGACTTTGAGCTCTTTTGCAGTGGAAGATCAGTGATCTACTAGTGTATCTGTTTTGTCAGCTTCCTCAAAATCTCAGGCTATCAGCATTGCAATCCATTGCAGGATTCAAGAACTCAGATAACACTTTCTTCTAGATTTTCACCAGTGGTAGGTTTTCAGTAACATAATATTATTGTTGTTGCTGTTGTTTTTTTTATTATTATTATTATTGCCTTGCATAGATGAGAGAAAGCAGGTCTTATGGATTCTGCTGCAAAATTTCTTTTTAGAAATAGTTATTTTATTTGTATTTCCTCAGCTTCCCAAATACAAATTGGAAACCTCTCACTGGGAATAAGTTTCTCACAGATTCATATTTCCTACCCTTTTTGTCCAAGGCCCAGTTAAAGTCAGTGAAATTTTGCCCCACAGTGGGGCGCACATCTCAGATGGTCTCATTTCAAATACACAAAGTTCAATTAATGGAATGTATTTCTTTAAGTATTGGTTTGAAAAGAATTTTAGCCTATTTGGGACAATGTAACAATTTTCAAAGAGCTTAAATAAAATCTACAGTACAATATTAGGGGAAATAAAATTGTGTATGAATTACAGATACAATAATATTATGGAGAATGTAGGTGAATTGTAGAACTAACCAAAATACAACAACAATTTGAGGGACATGCAGATAATTCCCTGTATAGGCTGGCAGTTTCTGAGTTATGTTTTCAACTATTTCACTGTTACTAGCTGCCCCACTTTGAAAGTTTCAGTTCTAACAGAAGTCTTAGAAGTGTTGTCTATTTTAACTATAGGAAATCTCCACAACCATCAGAGGCAGGGAACGTTTTAAGCCTGCACCTTGTATATTGTATTTTATTCATACTGTATATGGATGCTGAATAGGAAACTAATATTCTTGACCCTTGTCCATCTGTCTTTCTCTCTCTTCATGGCAAAATTGTCATGTTTTGGAAGGTTCAGTATTTAGCAGATGAAGAGTAACTTGTAAAGGTTAGCTCAGAAATGAAAGCGTATTTAGTCGTGCCAAGATTAGAGAATTCTAGTGGTATAAAAAAGCTGTAAGCTTTTCAGAAAAAAATGCACATTTCAGGACATACTTGGATTGATTCTCTAGACTCAGATCAAATTTATACTTTGCTAATTTAAAATTAGCAATTTTGGTCCTGCTTGGCAGGGGGATTGGACTTAATGATCTCCAGAGGTCCCTTCCAACCCCTAACATTCTATGAGTCTATGATTCTATGAATTTATTTCTTTTTTTTTTTAGTTAGAGTAAGGTCTGATTGCATCAAGGCAAACTCTCCAGACTGTAGGAAACTCAGATTACAGAGAAAGTAGGAGGGAGGAAAAATATTTGCAGGTTAGTCAACATAATCTATAGGTGATAGCATAGTAAAGGACTGCAAGTCTCCTACATTATGTTCTTGGCTTTTCAGTTGATCCTGAGTAAACTACTAAATTACACATTTTCAAATATGGGCATGTAATTTACATCCAGAGATTAGGAGGTTATATGTTGGTATACAGTAATCAAGTCATTACATGCATCAATATGCCTTTATAAGCTCCTTTCAAAGCAAGCATAGGAAAATACCTTACTCTTAAGGAAGTGAATGCATTTTTACTGGCATAATTTGTGAGTCAAGATTTTAAAGACTTTCAGCTAAAAAAATGGGTATTACAACTATATCCACCACAACTTACTCACCTGACAAGAATGCTGCAGGTTTTGATGGATGACAGTTCACACAACACTTGGAAATTTTTAGATGAGAGTTGGCTATGGTAGAGCAAGGTGCTAGTAATAGTCCAATTTACACAGCTAAAAATTAATAAACAGGAGAGAATAGTAGAACAAAACAGATAATTTAAAGCACTTTCTCCAAATAGTCACTGCTCTGGGAAAGAATTAATACAGTATTTAACAAGAAACCTGAAACCTTAGGGCTCACAAGGTCCTACTTTAAAAGACATTTGAAAGAAAAAAAATACATTAAATATGTTTTACTAGTATTATCTTCAACATTTGAAACTGTGCATGACTTCACTATGCATTCATACTTTTAATTTGCTTCAGAAAGCACACTGTGGATGATGGAAAGAAAACTTCATTTTTTAATTTTTTTTTTTGACAGGGGTGAGTCAAATCTTCAGAGTAAGAAAGAAACTGGTAATGCTCAGTTCCATTGTGTGAAAACGTACTGAGGTTCATTATCTCCATCTTGACATTTGAAAACCCGGCGGGTGGTTCCTGTGACCATTACTTAAGAGTGTGCAATGAACTAGCATCAGAAAATGTGGAGACACACTTTTCTAGGAGCCTAGGGGCTCAGAAGAGAAATCTCAAGGACTATACTAACTTCAATACAGGATGTTTCTACTATCAGTATTACATAAAGGGACTGTGGCATAATTACAGATCAGTTCTAGTGTTTTAAGTGTTTTACTTGTCCCTTCACTGTGCAGGAGGTGATGCTTTGGCAAATGCAACATGTATCAAAACATAGTGTAATACAAAGACAGAAATGCCTGCTCTGAACATAAAGCAAGGAAAGTTTCCCCTAAAACAGCCTTCTGGATATCTTTCTGACTGAGCCCAAAATTTGTCATGGAATAGGTGTAGCTAATTTCACAGGTAGAGAGGGGATAACATTCAAGAAGGGGAAGAAAAGGTTACTAGAATTTCCACCTTGAAGAAACCATACAGAATCCAAGTCAATATTTAAGTATATGTGTTGGCCTCTGTTCAACCTGGTATTGTTATTTTCTATTGAAAGGGTGAGAAAAATCACGCTTTTGAAAATATTCGTTTCTCTACCGTGCACTTCCACATTTTCTTTTTCTGTCCTCCTACATATTTATCCTTGTGATGTGCTTCTAATATTGCATGAGTTTGCCAGTTCTGGTTGCTATGGAACAGAACTGATGGAGGCCTCACTGACACTTCTTGCATGGTGAGGGGTCACTTTTAAGCATGAGAACCAGCATCTGCATGGACATTGGAACTGAAAAAAAAGAGGAAGTAATGACAGAGACTCAATCATTGCTTAATCCCTCAAAAGCAGTGTCGTTTTAGAGCTTTATTTTGGTGAATGAGAATGAGAACGAAAGCGGAAAGCTATATATTTTCTTGATAGGAACTAGAATGAAAGTGACAGTTCTGGCAGAACTGGAACTGAAAGGTCAACTTGTGTAAAGAATGAGAATTTTTTTAAAAACCACTATTCAGTACAACTGATTTTGACTGAATTTTGTTGTTATACAAAGTAAAAAACTATAATCCCACAGATTTGTTTGTACTTACATATATATAAAACTTCATTCTTTATCTTAACAGTAAATTTCTATATATATTTTTTTTAAAAAAAGTATGCATATACCTATTGGAAACCAGGTGTGAAAATAAAAGCACGGAACTTAAAAACATGTGTTCTTTAAGAAACTAATGATGAAGCACATGGATTAGAGTAAGTATTTAGGTAAATTCATTATCATGGGTATAAAATAACACTCCTTTACTTAGCTTCACCATTAATCGATTGAACACTTGAGTGTGTGGATGCAAACTGCATTTTAATGGATGAAGGAGGAACAAAGACCACTTAGTGTGGTCAATTCCAGTAACAGAGCTAGGGCACTGAGAAACACTGAAAAGCAAGCAAGTGGGAGATCATGGGACTTGTGGTTAGTTGTGTCATCAGAGGAGGGCTGATGTACTGACAACAATTGTACCAGACAGTGCAAAGAGCAGAGACAGTACTGTGTTAAAAGGAGGGCAGACAGACAGAAAGATTGACTGACTATAGGGGAGCTGGAAAAGATGCAAGAAAAATTATCTGGAGGAAAGGAAGTTTAGATCAATTGTGAAAACAGACAATTGAGAGGAGACAATGATGTGACAGCAAGTCATGAACAAAAGTGAAAACACTGTTACTTAAAACTATAATCCCTTGCGTTTCCTGTGATTTAAAACCTGTGTGCTTTCTGTGGCATCAGAGAGAGGTGGCCTAAAACTGAGTCAAGGAACTACTTTATCACAGGAAATGTAATTCATTTGTGGAAGTTACTATCATAGAACATAGATACCAAAATTTTTAAGGAGTCAAAAACGAATGGAAGAAAAAAGATGTGTAGATACATAAAACACAAATGTCTTCATCTTTTCTTTTCTCTACTACAACTAATTTGGCCTGTACCTTCCTCAAAGAGCAACCAATCCTCCTCCCCATAATGTTCAGCTCCTATTTCAGACTTTCCTTCTAATTTATTTAGTCAGGCCTTGTAACCTTTCTTCATTTCTCTTCCTTATCCGTTCTAATATTTCCATATTACATTCTACACTGAGTGTCTTACAGCTGCTCCAGTCCGTCTTCCCATCTCTCAGTTGCATACACATCTTTAAAGCACAGAGGCAGATTTCAAGCAAAAAGATCTTTGTCCTTTTCTCCAGGCTTTGAATCAAGTATTCAGCTCAAATTTTTCATGACAGTTCTCTCACAGTGACAGCTCATAAAAAGGCGCCTGCCACACGTTATGACACCTGCCAATGAAAAACTTCCCATCCTTTCACTGGTTCAGAGAGTAAATAACTATCAGATGAATGTACTTCTCAGCCAGATATTTTGTCTGACTTTTTCAAACACTGTTGAACCACTAGCCATTTTATCTTGTAATCAAGTGGCAGCCTCACACAGGCAAGATGGCCACCTGAGTGCAGAGGCACAGAAATCTGGGCCTCTGGAGTCTTGGGCACTACATGCACCAAGTAACACAGTTTGGATACACCTGCCACTGCTGGACTGTATTTAGCACAATGCTAGCGGTTCCACATGGGGACCAAGGCAAACTAACAGAACAGATTAAGGTCAGTACACTTAGCAGCTAGCAATTCAAAAAGCATCAGGGGAATAGGGGGTGAATTCCTGTCCCTATGGATAAAGCTGCCCTTGAGAAGCATCCATGTGATCCTTTTATCAGCCTACTTGCTGAATATGCACCTGAGATTAATTATGCAAAAAGGTGGATATGAAAAAAATGTTATATTGGAGACATAGTGAAGAAAGAAAAGCTGTTCTTTTTGAGAATAAGGAGAGTTTAGGTGGAAAAAAAGACTACTTTCAATACTCAGAGCTAAGGACCTTATTCACATCAGCTTCTTCTTTAGTCTCTAAAATTAATTCTGTTTTATCTGTCTTCTTGATTTGTGCTTAATAAAGCTAAAGATTGCACTCTGCACCTTTCTAAAAATGAAATGTACTGTGTTACAGTGTGTCCCATTGCCTAGCAAAGTACTTTGTGCAACTAACACTTCAGGAGTGTATATCCAGACGTGACAATTTCCCAGCATTTTTGCATATGTTCTTTCTTCAGGATCTTTTCCATCCATTTATTTATATTTTATATTTCTATTTAATATTTCTAGAATACATGTATGAGGACTTCTGAAATTACTAGAGACCAAATTATTGTATCATACTACAATATCTAGAGTTAGCGGTCATAAGATGGTGTGCTATTCAGAGTCTATGACTAAATGTCTTACTGAAGGGTCATAAGTTCTGGATGGACAACTGATGATGAGGAAGCTATGCTTAAGAGCTCTGAAGTTTGAGCTGTACTAGTAGCAGACTGCTTGGAGATTATCACTGGAATCTATGCATGTTACTTTCATTTTTGTTTTGGTGTTAAACTCCCTGAGTTAGAAACTGTTGGATTGGAAAGATTGTTGCAATGAAAGAATCAATTTCTCTGCACTTATTATAAAGCTTCTCTCACCAGGAGAGGGGAGCTCTCTACGGCAGATGGACAACAATGACATAGGGTTACATGTTATTGTTAGTAGGTGTGTGGAGCTGTCAAATTTTATATTTGAAAACAATGACAATGAAATATATTCAAAGTTTCTAAAGGGGAAAGCAAATCAAAGTGAAATTGCTAATTTCATTTGGGTTTTAGTTATATAACCAAAGTGAGTGGAATACACGTACAAAATGCTCTTGACAGAAAAGTAACATCAGAAGTTAGAATTCATACACATATATGCAACTTGGTCCTCAGAGTGCTGGCAACTGATGTTAAGTGTGCTTCACAGATAATTTCTCCAAACGTAGATCTCCACAAAGTTTTCATAAATTAAATGGGTTAGTTTGAGTCTGTAAATAAAAGTCCAGGTGAATACATTTTAAACACAGATAGCAAAGTTCATTAAAAATGTCAGTTCTAAGACTTTTTTTACCAAAGGTTAGAAAACAATAGGAAGAATTATGCACTTTTCTAGGTTTACGTATCTCAAATCACTCCATTCAAAAGCATTAGCAGCATATACATATCTCATTCAGGAGAGAACGGACAGTTATTCTAGTAGATGATCCTGACTGTTGTTGTACAGGCTTTAATCTGCTTTGCTCTATGAAGGCAGCAACCACATTCCTTCCAGTTCCTCCTTAAGTTGCAGTTGGTTGTATATGTTGTGATATTTAATTGCTGCTTCGTGACTAGGATTTCTTTGCCTAAGCATCTCAGATACTTATGTGTATCCTGACTGGACCTACCTCTTAAGAAGCAGACAGGCTTCTTGAAGTGGCCTCAGATTCCAAAGGTAACCTAAAATCTAAACGATCATTTAAAATTTAAAACCTGAATTATTTTTCTGAAAGGATTTGAATATCAAGTTCTGAACATTCCTACTGGACACATTTGGTTGAGCAAGTGTTTACAAGAAATGCTGAGGAGGGTTCTGTCCAGTTTCATAGCAAATCTGTTTAAAAATCAGAGTAAGAGAGGATTCCATTTTTTTCTGTTGATGACCAGATTTGGATGTTTACAGAAATTTAGCATAAATTAATGCAGATAATCATGAAGCTGTTCATATTTGTTTGTAGTTCTTCTCATTAGAGACAGTAAAGAGCATTCTAAAAGAAAAATTATCCGTAAGGATTATTCAGCTTGACACAAGCAACCAGCCTAGAGACTGTGGAAATAACAGTTTAGTGACTGAAAAACATGTTGAAACAACATGTCATTTTAACACTTTCTGTGTCTTAAACCTTCTGTTTTCTTATTTTATAGGTTATTCACAAATCACAGGATTTCTCAGACTGAGTTGTGTCATCATTCTGCACTTTTACTTCTCTAAATAATCAATTTCAAAATAAGCTAAATGTTAACCCTTTTTGCACTGCTAGTATGTTTTTCCTTTTAAATCTAAAAAAACCTCAATGAGTTTTTTCAGAGTTATTAATTGGTGTAGCATTATTAGGTAAGCCAAAACTCAGAACCATGCACTAGTCTTTGTAAAGGAAAGTAATTATTATTAAATCTAAAAGTCCTATATTTCTTTTTTTCTCTGGCTAGTCTTTTGTCTAAATTGTAACGTGTCAATGAATTCCACAAGATGATTATTCATGCAATGTTGTTGATGTATGTTGATTTGACTTCTTGAGACTGCAACAATTTATGCTAATATTATGACATTATCATATTTTTATATATAACTATTTGTATTTATCTTATTCAATTCCACCCCAAATATATTTAATTATATGTTGTGGGTTTTGTTCTTTCCTGTTTAGTTATTTCCCTCATCCATCACTGCACATAACAAAGATAATTTCATAGAATTTTCCTTGTTGACACCTAAGGTCATGTTACTGAGGTGTTGCAGTTAATTTAGAAAAGAAATTAACAGGAAGAAGTTCTTTTCATTGTCTTCTAATTTACTTTGTACCTCACACTTCTTGGCAGAGAGGTCATTTTTTGTAGTGCTCCAGTTCACTGAAATCATGCTGTTATCTATTTCTAGTCTTTCTGGTGTGCCCTTGTCCTAGGATCCTGCTCACCACAACACTGGAGTTGTTGAATGAGTTGGCACAGGAGGCAATGTTCCCATATGTCACCCTCATACACAGTTGCCATCAGCATGGGTGCACACCTAGACCCAGAGGAGATGAGAAGCATTTCTGACCTCACCAAGTAAAATGCAATCTCAATGTAATCTCTCAAGATTTACTGAGTAACCACTTTCTTGTCTCAGGTCTTGTTCAAATTCCTAATTGTGTGCCAGCTTCAAAGGGAAGCAGTATAAATCTCACTTCCCTTTTTCAATTACACTAATAATACAGTTTAAACAGATCTAGACCTTTTCATAAACCAGTTTTATATGGAGGAACCAGGTATCCCTATCCTGCAATCCTAATTCTTATGTACGCAGCAAAACTGTTAAAAAGTACTCTGCAGCATAGTAGTAAAACTGCTGTAATTTTACATCAACCAAAAGTAAATACTTATAACCTGTATATATTTATCTCTGTGACTTCATCTCTCTAGGAAGCATATCACTCTTGTGCCAACACACTAGTATTGCAGTAGACTCCAGCATTACAGCCTTTGCTTGACCAGAAGGAATAAGTAAGGTAAAACAATATGCACAGAGGTAGTGAGAGAGTGGAAGGTCTTACCTCTTTCCTTACTACTTATGGATCACTATCCTTTCCTAATACATGGAACAGCTTTTAGAAGTGCCTTGGCTGTACTGAACTCTTTCCTTTTTCTCACAAGTGTTCAGACATAATAAACTCTGATGCATTTTGAAAGTGGTATTTAAACAAAATTCTAACTACATTTCATCCTGAGATCTGCGGATATTTAACATAATCCAAGTCTTATGACTCAGTTTGAGCAGTAAGCAAAGCAGGAGTAAAATGCAGCATTTCTCATGTGACACCTATTTTGCACACATTTTGGACAAACAGAAGCCACCGCACAAGAGCAACCCCTCTGACTCCGGTAGGGTATTTAAGAATATTTAGTCTTCTCAGAGCATTTTTTAAATACACAGAATTGAAATGAGGAGTAACTCCTTATGCAATAAGTCATTTGGTGCAAAGAGAGCAATGTTCCGACAGTGTGAAAGCATTCCCAAGGAACTCAGAGGCAACTTGTATCAGCAGGCTGAAGTATGTTTGGGAGTGTGTGTGTGCATTTATTAAGGGATTCATATTTGTGTGGATATTCTATACTTGTCTGATGTTTTTGGAGAGTTCTGTTTTCTTCTATGGACTTAATGATTTTTTGTTTATTTGTTTGAGACAGGATATCTGGGAGAAAGAGCTAAAATACATGTGTACCATCATGGAGAAAAGGATGATATGCAAACATATGCAGGATACTACATATGCAGGACTACAGGATACAAACGCCACAATGTCTAGAGAGCACACATTTTTCCTCACTGTAAATGATAACCTGCTCTTTTATGTCTTTAGAGTGTTTGAGTTTCTATGGTCAGAAAACTATTGGAATCTAAAGAGACATAGACTAAGGTGCTACAGTGTAATTGAAATATTTTCATGCTTGGCAAAAAAACCCAACCTCCCCCCCCCAAAAAAAAACAACAAAACAACAACAAAAAAACCAGACAGTATCTCTCTATAGTATATACACAATTCCTTCTGACTGTGACAGTCCCACAAACTGGAGGGGATTCTCTTCTGTGAGTCAGACTATGTGTTACAAATAAATTTTCTAATGTTCACATGACAATCTGTGTATTGCCACCACCTCAGTAACTCTGTTGCTTCCATAGTAATTTATCTTGTCAAAAGACGGGAAAAGGCTTCTTATATAGCAGCAGCAAAACACATACAACAATATGGGCACAGCACACTAGCAATAAAGTATGCAAAGTCTGAGGCTGGCTGAGGGTCACTTTGATATTCATGGGCTAGTACAAGGATAGACTTGTAGCAATAGCAAACACACCCAGAGTCATCACAATTTCATTTGGTTTAAATAGAGAAGATTTCCTGTTACTTAACCATTCTCACTAGTTCCATTCTGCATGTGAACTCAGAAATAAACATGTATTATGGCTTTCAAACTAATTCACACAGAGGTCAAACTATATTGAAATTTATAAACAGTTAGCACACACTTCCTCATTAGATGGCTCTATAAGGGTATTTCAGTGCTTTCCAGGCACAACTGAAACAAGTTGTACAATAAAACACCAAAAGGTCAACATTTTTTCCAGGGGTTCCTCTTACTAAAAAGAAAAATCAGAACTGTGTGTCTATTGGAGCCATCCTAAACGTATCTACTAAACATAGGTGGAGCAAAAATATGTAACTTCCAGTCTTCATAAAATCATTGTCTTAGTCTTCTCTACACAGATGCCTCCTGACAACTGGGTCAGACAGCTGGTTCTTGACAACTCTGCCATCAGAGCACTAGTAGAAAACAAAATTTTGCTAGCAGTTGGAGTAAGACTCTCTTGTGACTTCTGGTTATTTTGCTAAAAGGGATAGTTCCATGCTTACCTTATTCTGCCTACCTCTGCTGTCATGTCAATTCTGCTTGTATTTTTTTGTTTGCAAGCTCTTTGTAGAGTGGGTTGTCTTTTTAATTATGTGTGCTAACAATACTTGGCTCAATGGAGCAATAAGGAATATTGCATTACAAAATTATAACAAAATATTTTTTCCTTATGGAAGAAACTAAATAAACAGTTCCATTCTTTTTGCAAACATATTAGAGCACAAATAAACAGAGAATTCTGTATCAAGCTTTAGATATAATGCTCGATCTCTTCAACAGAAACAACGAAACCCACAGAGACTACAGAAAAGATGAATTTCAAATTCTAATAGATACAAATGGACTTTAATATGTCTTTCCAAAGATCTTCCAACTAGCAAAAATCACAGGGGAGAAGATTAGAGTGATACTAGCAAGTTACTGTAATGCATGTATCTGGTATGCTTTTAAACTGAACAACAGTCTACAACAAATCTCAAACAAACAAACCACACATATTCAGAACAGCAAGAACTACTTTTTTTCTTGCTTTTGTTGCCTGTTTAAAGATTCCTATCTATCCTGTTTTTCTTTCCTCTTTGAGGACAGCTTTTTTAACATCATCAAGACAACCAGAGTTTGTAACAAAGACTTAGGACATGCAACAGATAAGGACTTGGCCTGGTACAACCAATTGCCAAGAGGGAAAATTACTTAGAGATACAAAATGAAAAGAGAAGAATATGACCTATAGTATCAAAATATTGCACATAACTTTGTTGGAAAATGGCCATCTTTACAACACTTACAGAAATAAGATGTCTAAATGGCATATACAGTTTTGTACAGTGTCAGTGCAGAAGTGGAGAAGGAGGGAGCCACAGCCATCCCAGCACAGCACAAGAGTCTGGGAGCAAGCCAGATCTTATAGGAGGCTTCTGGGCATATAGAAACACTTGGATGATGATTGCACAAGAGTATTGGGATGCAGGTTCTCACTCTGATCCAAGATTTCATCCTAGAAATGACAACCTTACAACTTTATTGGTAAGACCACCTCAGATAATGTTAGTATTATTCCTTCTGTCCTGGTTTGGCCAGGACAGGGTTAATTAGTGGAGCCAGGTTATTCTATACCATACTGACGCCATGCCCCGGGACCAGTTCCAGTGGGGGGGCAGTTAGAGTTTGGCTGTTTTCGGTGAGCTCGCTCTGTCGCTGTTCTCTGCTTTTAATCTTTTTTTGTATTGCTGCTTTATCACTGTTACTGTTGGTTTTTGTTAACTGCAAGTGCTTATTATGTGTTGTTTTCATATATATATATATATATATATATTTTAAACCTTCCTTATCTCAACTCAAAAAGGCACTTTTAAGCCTTTTTTTTTCCTTTGTCCGCAATCCGCGGCAGAGGGGAGGGGGCAGGGAGTGGCGCAACCGCACGGCTCAGCTACCCTGCAGCCGCAGCTCTTACTAAACCAACACACCTTCTTTTATATCCTACTTACATAAGTTTTCATCACAGTTTGGAGAGGAAACTTCAGTTTCACTATCCTAAGATACTGGTGGCAATCACTGGAATGAGCATATATTGGGATACCAGAAGATAATCTACATGAAAAAGTTTCAGCACTATGCCATGCATGTATCTGATGGACATCTGAAAACAGATAAAGAAATTCTTTAACATTTTTCTGAAGTCTTAAGAGTTCAGCCCTCACAGGCTTTTCTGTTAATTCTGAATTCAGCTTTCCAAGCCATGAAAAGTAACACCTAAACTTATAATCATCTAAGCAATCCTGAAAAGCCCAGTCATTGTCTATGTCGTGGTTTAAGCCTAGCTGGCAACTAAGCACCATGAGGCTGCTCACTCACTCCTTCCCTCCACACCCAGTGGGATGGGAAGGAGAATTGGAAGAAAAAGGTAAAATCTTGTGGGTTGACATAAGGACAGTTTAATGGAACAACACAAAGAGAGAAGAGACAACATAAAATGAGTGATGGACAACATGATTTCTTACCACCCAAACACCACTGTCCCTGACCCTGGCCACAGCTCGCTTGACTGATGCACCTTTGCCCTAGCCAGCTGCCCCCTTATATAAAGGGCAAGATGCATTACATTATCAAATATCGCATTGTCTGGTTCAGTCCAGCTATCCTGCCTGAGGCCCCTCCCAGCTTCTTTTGAAAATTAACCCTATCCTAGCCAAACCTAGGACAGTATAATTAATAGCACCTTTCTTAACACCACCTACTGCAGATAACTGCTGCAGGGTCCAGTGATTTCAACTGTTTGGGAAATTAAAGGACTTTTAAACTATCATAAGTTTTCTTTTGATTGTTGTCCTGGTTTGAGTCAGAACCAAACTAATTCTGTTCAGGGATTTTATTTTTCATCTAAGTCTCTGCTAACTAACTGCACTGTCTGAAATTAACAGCATGTTTTCGAGGATAGTGTCAGCTTCTAGCAGTGATAACGCTTGAAGTTCAGAGTTACTACCAAGGATTGGTGTGCAGACCAAGGTCACTGCTAACTCTTGTATACCACATCTGGGGTGCAGAAAGTGAAAGGTCACGCCTGCAGGGAGGAGCAGTGAGGACAAGTGACCCTAAACTGACCAACAAGGTATTCTATCCCATATACGTTATATTCAATATAAGCTGAGGGATCATGAGGGTCTCGACCCTTCTGCATTCCCTTTTCTTCAGCCTTCTGTCTTCTTGGTGCTTCCCTGCTGCAGCTTCTATTTGGCCTTCTGCCTTCTTGGTTCTTCTCGATCCTTCTTGCGCCTTTTTGGCCATTCTGATCAAGAGCTGGTATCTGAGGAGGACTCCATCCATTCTGCCTTTGATCCCGATTTCTGTGTTCCTGAACCCAGCTCCTGAACCCGGTTCCCATCAGCTGCTGAGGCCAGTCTGAGATTTTCCCAGTGCCTGCTCCACCACCTCAGTGGTGACAGTGATGTAATTGCCATCAGGGGGAGGTTGGGTTCAATACTGGTTTTGTATATATTTGTGTATACCCCATTTTATTATTATTATCTTCATTCAAGATGTTTTAGTTTTCTAATCCTGAAGCCTCTCTCCCATTCCCTTCCTCTCCCATTTAGGACAGGAAGGGACGAACAGTGATCCATAATTCTCTCCCTTATCCTCTTTCTCTTTCCCTTCTTGGTGGGGGAAAGGGGCATTAACAGAGAGCGTCAGTTTTAGATCTGGTAGACTGGCCCTAAATCTCAACAACACAAATAACAGTATTTCTTTTCCAATTTGTTCTTGTGTTCTGAGTCACCTAAAACCCTTCATAATGAAGCTACTGTTTGATACATTTATTGTGGATGGTTTGCTACAAATTCAAAAGAATAAAGCTGAATTTACCAAATTCTTTATGCAGCAATCAACAACAAATGAAACAAAACAAACCATACCTGCTTCTCACATAGAAACTACATCAAGTAGTGACATCAGACCAAACAAATCACTGCACCTTCCTTGCAAAATAATTAGAATTTCAATAGCTATGGTTTTTCTGGGTACCAATATTTTACAGTTACTAAGCTTGCTTCTCTGTTTTTCTGCAATATAAGCTGTATACAAAAGGGACACATTTCAGGGAACAAATTTTTAAAATAACTACCTGTTCAGCTAAGACACATATAATTCTAAACATTTACATTTCCTGTGTATTCATTTAGGCTGTACACCTGAAAGAAAAAGCTGGACAAGAAAACATTTTCTGAAAAAATAAAGACATGTTTTCAACTACTGGTATCCTGAAGTTATTCCTCTGCCTTTCTTGCAAGAACAATGAAACACTATGCAATAATTTGCATTGCCAACAAAAGGAATGATTTTCAGGATGAGTTTCCAAAGGGTAGAGATGCAAATGCATACACAAGATGCAAGGTAATGGAAAATTGGGTCCAATTCTGTTTACATTGTTCTCCTGAAAGTTACAGGAATGTTAACAGACAGGAGCAGGACTCAGTCCTTTGTACAGTGGGTTCCCTACGTAGTGAATGGTGCCTTCTCATTTTAGAAGGCTTTCTGGTCTTTCTGTAAACTCTACCAAACATATGGTCTGGTGAAAAGTATAAGCAAGTCAGTAGAAATACTACCATCTGTTTGAATAATCTTCAAATAAAGCCTTTAGGCACTTATTCCCAGCGAATGATTGGCAACAAAAATAAGGAAAACAAAAAAGACACACAGTAAGAGGACACAGAACTAGATTTTAGTGTGAAGTAAGTCTTTTTCACTTTCTACTCTAAAAAGAGCTAGTAAAAATTTTTCAAATGCCCTTTTCATACCTTAAAATATTTACGTGTCACGATCAGTAAGTTCTAGAAATGTTTGTGGGGTTTATATGTTGGTGAAACTGGAAGCAAACTGGTTTCCTTTACTATTTGCTTCATTTTAAAACATTGTAAAAGTCTTCTTTCCAGTCTGACACCTGAAAATAAAACTTTTACTTTCCAAAAGGAGTATTTCAGTGCAGTAAAAGTATATGCAGGAAAGATTTTTCAAGAGACTCTGTTTCTTGTAAATTACTGTTATAGTTACTTTTGTCATATTATTGCCAAAAAGATGAAGAAGACAGAAGTGTGGCCCTAAAAATGTTGTCCATTATTTACTACCAGTACAGAGCACACGTGTGTTTAAGTGCATAGCACATAAACTTACATATATTTATTTCTCCTTTCTGCAGAGTGCTTTAGATAGAGAATAACAGTGGCGTTTTTAACCATGCTTCTCCATATAACTATGATCTATGTAAATTAATATAATAAAAATACATAATGTGACTGTCTGTATACTAAAAATATAGGCAGAATACACTAGCCTGGACAATTACAATGTAGTGGTCATAAGCAGTGGTTTTGTTTCCCTATCATACGCACACAACAAACAACAATAGGGAACAGGAAATGCAACACAAGGGCAGCTCTCCAGCTGAAGGCACCATTCCTAGACAACTTGAAGTATTCTCACCTAGCCCTTCTAATGTCAAGCCTAATGCATTCTGGTTCCTTTCAGCCTCCTGCAATCTACTGGGAAGAACTTTATTCCAGTTTTATACAATGATAAATCCTGCCCTTGCTAGTATTTATAGTATACACTGGAACCTCAGGTCATTGTACATCACTCAAGGTTTCTTTTTTTTCTTTACTTCTAAAGAAATGTGAGCTGCATCATCCAGCACAGACCACATATAAAAGGAGTTCAACAATCTTGCTAAGTGGCTGCTGGACAATATGCTACATCACGTGGTAAAGGATTAAAAATAGGAGTGTGTCAAAGAATAAAGGATGGAACAGCAAGTTCTCAAATTAAAGGCTGATTTTACAGAACTCAAGAGAGATGGGAAGACTCTTAACCCCTTATATTCAATTTCAGTGATAAGTAATTGTGTAGAGTTCAGTCACTCACTTGTACAGCCTCTGCATTGAAGCCATCAATGCTGTCTCTGAGCCTGGTGGAATCCCTGCCATCCCGCCCTGACTCCCTAGCAGACACAATGCAGGCTTTTCTGGAAGCAGGTCTTACTGTGGGACTCTATGTCCTCACTACTGAACCTGTAGAATAAAATGTAACAGTCTATAGTACAGCACTCTAATGTATTATGCTATAAAACTTTGCTAAAATGATTAACAGTAGGAAAAAAAACACTCATAATTTTAAAAAGTTTGTTGTTGGTAATGTTTCTGCTATCTATAAGATCACCTTCTTCCAGGACTGAGGGCATTTATCTCTTCTAAGAGGTGGTCCCAACGGGTTTTGGACCCAGCCTGTTGTCATGGTTTAACCTCAGGCAGCAACTAAATACTACACAGCTGCTCACTTAGTCTCCCTGCAGTGGCATTGTGGGAAGAATCAGAAGGGTAACAGCGAGAAAACTTGTCTATTGAGATAAGGACAGTTTAATAGGTAAAGTAAAAGCTGCATACTCAAGCAAAGCAAAATAAGGAAATTGTTCACTACTTCCCATTGGCAGGCAGATGTTCAGCCCTTCCCAGAAAAGCAGGACTCCATCACACGCAATGGTTACTTGGGAAGAACAGCTACTTGCCCATCACTCCAAATTCCATCACTCATCCATGTTCTTCCCCCAGGTTTTATAGCTGTGCATGACATCATATGGTACGGAATTACCCTTTGGTCAGTTGGAGTCTGCTGTCCCAACTGTGTTCTCTCCCAACTTCTTGTGCACCTCTAGCCTATTCTCTGGCAAGGCAGTGTGAGAAGCAGAAACAACCTTGATGCTCTGTAAGCACTGCTCAGCAACAGGTAAAATATCTATATGTTATCAACACTGCTTTCAGCACAAAATCAAAACATAGTCTCATATAAACTACTATGAAGAAAAATTTGCTTCCTCCCAGCCAAAACCAGTACACCTGGCAAGAATTGCCGGAAATCATAGTATTTTATATTAAATGGTATAGTTGGAAATAAATGAAAAAAAAAAAAAAAGACTTGGTGTTTGTACAGAAACCCATCTTCAGGTGTTCATAGACAATAGCAATCTCTAAAGGGATGTCTCACATTGTTCCATACTGAGGAATTAACAGAGGGAAGGATATTAATAAGGGATGGGGGAAAGGTGGTATTTTGTGTAATAATATAAGGTGTTAACATAGCACTTGCATTAATAAACCAAGGAGAGAGTGGATAGCAGACATGCCTGTTGCACTAACATAACTAGCCAATGCAACATCATTGTTTTGGGAAAAAAAAATAAATTCTTGATAACAAGATAGAATGCAATGCAGAATAATAATACGACCTCTCATGATCAAGTGTACATTGTCATAAATTAACCTGATATTCCTGTTTGTTGAAGAATTATTTTATTAGAGGGAGTTAACTAGAGGATTTACTTGCTCTGGAACCAAAATTAGCTTCAATAATAACTTCAGTACAGAGAGGAAACTTCTAACAACTTCTGCTGATGACATAGTAATGGAAGACTTCATTAGTGTGGGAGGTGACTGTGTGTTTTTTTGTCCAACACACTTGCTTTCAAGTAACCCCAAGTACAGGAGTAACAGTAGCCATACTTTGTAGTAGTATGCTCATACAGAATGATGCATACTAGAAGTAGTTAGAAAAGTTTCTGTTAGACATATCAGCTGAAAAAGACCTGGATATTTCTTTGAACCACATGTACAGAAGGCAGTCATGAAGAAAGTACATGAAATTTTAGGACATAACAAATAAAGTGACAGGATAATACTAGAAAGTATTTGTGCAATGGTTGAAAGAGTTGATGAGGTATTTCTGAAATTTTAAATACTAGCCATCAGTGAAATTATTTCACACTAGAGTCTGAAGGTGATGAGTAAAGCCTGCTTAGGGAAGCAGAAAACTGTCAAACAAGTAGAAACTAGGTGATTAAGACAGTTTCTGCTGGAATTGTCCCTTACGAGTCACCTAGCCAACACTACAACAATCAGATAAGCTGGTGGAAATAATATCACAAGGCATCATTCATGCTCTTCACAAGTGCTTTGTACATTCACCCCTTCCTATGGACTGTAATCTCTGCCAAGACTAAATCTTTCAGGATCATCCACCACAGTCTGTTTAGCCACAAAAGTGCAGATGTTATGGCCAAAGCATGTAAAAGTGAACAAGAGGCACTCAAAATAACATTTCTTTGTTGCACCATAATAACACATAAAATTGAGTTTGCTTGTTTTCAGCTTCTAGATAGAGACAATGAAAGTGAAGAATCAGGATTCAGATGTTGAGGTTTACACATTTGTATTCCTGCTGTCTGTCAGTGCTATTGAAGGAGTATCTCTCTTACTAGTTCCAATAATCATATCTGACACTCTCTGAAGATTTACCATCTTCCTTAAGATACACCTGGTTATTTTAAACTGAGTAACACGGGCTGTTTTGATTTCTCACAAGTTCTGACACCCACATGAAAGGGTAGATTTCACCAGCAGACCAGAGAGGGCTGACACAGGAATTGCTAAAAGAAAAGACCTGGATCTCACATATCATTGAAAATCACAGTGCAAGCCTTCCTAATACATTTCATATTTCATGGATTACATTGATTTCTCCCCTTTTCTGAAGTTTGAGCTGAATAGCAAATACTCAAATATCCTTTTTCTCTGAAAAGAACTTTCCTCATCTCCTTCTCGTGTATATTTGTTCCTGCATATGCAAATTTAAAGTCATAATGGCTTCTTCCATTTCCGCTTGGAATATATTTTTACTTCTACTAGTATGATAGAGTCCATTTGTTTCTGGGAGAGAGAGCACAAATGTAGTGGGTCTGGCCTGTCATCAACAGAATGGCTCACGAGGATTCCACGATGCAGATAATTCTGTCCCCAGTTACATCTCTGCACCCTGTTAAATGAAGAAAGGGTAAAGGCAATGAAGTCACCTATGTATAAATGAGAAGACTATATGATCTGTTACCAGAAACAATATACATGCCAGATATAGTATAGCTTACTGTCTCAGCAAGAAATACTCTTAGAGTAACCTCTAATTGGAGTTGTTTAGGAAAAAAAGATTCTGGGATTACTATCTTTACAGATTCATTAGAGAAGGATTATGTTTGAGTGTAGATGGAAAGAACAGCTTTAGAAAAAGAAAGGTCGTACATTTTTATTTACCCCAACATGCTAAACACTAGCAGCTAATGCACTCAGCTATCTAAAGCATTACAAAATGAACACTAAATGTTACCTGTATCTCCTTCAGTATGCCTTTTGATTGGGGAATGTTACGTGCATATTATTTTGTACCTACTGTTTTTACTTCCTGAGTGATTTTTCTTTCACTCTTATTTTGTGAGAGAGTACAGTGCAGTGAGTTTTTTGGAGAAAAAGGCCAGGAAAACCAGCTATTTACAGAAGTCTCAAAAATTAGCTCTAAAGTAGATCTTCAATTTCCAGAGGATTGTGTCTGATGTCTTCACCAGCCTCAGTGCAAAACTGTTCAGAAAACAGCAAGTTATTCAGACAACTCACAAGGTGTACCAGTCTGCTGGAGCACCTCTGGGAATGAACACTGCCTCAGCTAAGACTGAGAGACACCTCAATCAGCTGGTAGACTTGTGTTTAGTCTACACAGACTTTCTAAATTATCAAGTACCTTTTGTTCAAATGTGTGCTTTACATCCCATGTGTCCTGCTTTCTGCAGGGATAGAGATAATTTTCTCACTGCTAACAGGTATGGTGATGTGTTTTGAATTCAGGATGAGAATAATGTTGATAACACACTGATGTTTTAGTGCAGTGAGCAGTGCTTGCATTAAGTCAAGGACTTTTCAGCTTTTCATGTTACCCTGCCAGCAAGAAGGCTCAGGGTGCACAAGAAGCTGGGAGGAGATAGAGCCAGGACAGATGATCCAAACTGGTCAAAAGGATATTCCGTAACATATGATGCCACGCTCTACATATACACCAGGAGGAAAGCTGGCCAGAGGACCACAGCTCAGGAATGGGCTGGGTATTGGTCAGTCTGTGGTGAGTAATTGTTTTCATTTGCATCACTTGTTTTTATTGGGTTTCATTTATCTCTCTTTTTGTTATTTTCCTTTTCATTACAATTTTGGTAGTAGTATCAGTACTGCTATTATTTTTAACTTTCCTTTTATTTCAATTAAACTGTCTTTATCTCAACCCATGAGTTTTCTCACTTTTACCCTTCTGATTCTCTCCTCCATTCCACCAGAGGGGGCTTAAGTGAGTGGCTGTGTGGTGTTTTGTTGCTGTAGATTAAACCACAATGCCATGATAACATCGTAGTCCCTGAATCCCACCTCTGCTGTGCTCATTACATTTAATATAAATAATTATACCTTGAGGCTTTGTGCTTCTGTGATGCCAATGGTGCTGAATGATTTTATAGTTGGAAGGATTTCAGGGTAGTTAAGGGCAGTGAAATCATATCTTCACTGTAGAAGTTCCACAGTTTTAGATCCTGTTGAAACTTGAAGAAAAATGTGGGCTTTGAAGATGCAGTTGCTCATGAGAGGTGGAGGTGAGCACAACCCAGGTATTGCCCAGTGTGGAGAATACTCACCCTCCTCTGCGAGGAGGAGGGGCTCTGAGAAGACACAAACACAAGAACAAAAGCAAGTTCCCAATCCATCTCCATTAAAAGGAAGCACACATTTCTTCTTAATGCAACCTTGACTCTTAGAGTCCTATTTCTAGGCCCAGATAATGATGACTGGGACCCACTATATTGATCCAGCTGGTCTTACTGTAGCTACGTACAGATAACCTATCTTTTATTTTCTTCCCTTCAGCTCTTCCCCCACACACACTTAGAGTTTCTCAAGCAGAACCAATATGTGCAAGGTCACTTCTTTCCTTCATATTTTCCCTGCATGACTGGGAATAGCACAATCTATGTGCTACTTTCTCTGCCCAGTATTTTCAACAGGCTCAGACTTACACCTTTTAATGGCTCAGCTCATTCACCATTGTCACTGTGTGTCAGAAGTTGTCTCATTTATGATTTACAGGATCTGCACTCACATATTCTCCATTATTTATATAGAGTTAGAGGATGTGAATGTGTGTGAGAGAACACAAACAGCAGATGTATATAAATATAAATAAACATACATATAAAGGGGTGTATGTATAGACACATAATACATGAAATCTCAGACCCACACTGAAGGTAGTATTTTCTCAAGAGAACATTGCAGCACATTGGAATGAGGAAAAGAGCCTTCCCTCGCAGGACAGTAATGGGACAGCCAGGACTGCAACTGGCTGCAATGCATGATATAAACAGTCCTTGTTTATGCCAGCTTTCTCTTTCTGTGAGGGGTAAGCACTGGAAGAATCATTATATCTAATTGCAGGACACAGTATTTAAGAGTTGACTATTTTTTATGGCATCAGTCAGAGATGATCCGGTCAGTGATGTTCAAGGGCAGCATTGCCCAAGCCAATATAATTCTTATTTAATTGGCAAATGCTTACTGATTTCAGTGTTTTTCTTACCTTTGCCTCCTAGCTGAGGTGCTGTCTTGCAATGAGTACACATAAATAAGCCCAGTCAAGCATACAGGATGCTCAGTGTTGCCACATATAAAGGATTCAAAAGAAAGGTGTTATTTGGGCTGTCCAGCTCTGCAATTGTGTTTGCTTCCTAGTAAGTAGCAGGTTGATCCTTTGAGGACCCTTGTGTGTGCTCTTCTTTCTGATGTGAAATGATTTCACATTTCAAAGCCTAAAAAAATAGTTGGGAATCAGAATCCTTGTTTTCAAGTCAGATACCCAAATCATTTGTAACTTGGGAGGGTTTCAAAAAGTGGGGTTTGTTTTTCTGTAAGACAGTATATAATTCACATTCAGAACCTGCAATTTTTGTGTAATGGTGAAGAAACCTAAATTTCCACCACCCTGAATCTTCTCAATAACAGATAGTGCTATACAAAAATTTGTCAGTAGGAATTACTGGGGAAAAATGAGTAGTTTTGGTCTGACACATCTGTAATCTTGACTCAGAAGTTCATTTAAGCATTATCAAATTAAAAGTCATATTGGGAAGTGAGTTGGAAAAATATTATCCATAAATTCTGCCTATAAAAAGCTAGACTTTCATTCTGAGGAATTCTACCTAAATACCACATTTTTACATCACATAACTTGATACTTTTATTGACTAGAAAGCCACTGTGTAAGGAAAAACATGTTGTTTTATTGATTTCCAACAACATTTCTCCATAACTAAAATCACAGCATGGCTGTGTTTCACTCAATACAATGAGGTTTAAAAACTCATCTGTTTGTTTGGCAGAATTGAATACTAAACTACTTGAATATTTTTTTCTTACTGCATAGCTGATGTTAGCAGTATATGTTGGACAGGTTTCATCTTCACATGTAAACAATATTTTAAAAAATTAATTGCAAATAAAATCCAAACTTGTGTCTACCTATCAACATAACAGCTGAATCTCTATCATAGTGCTTCCACCCTGATTTAAGGAATTCATAGCATATTGTCTGAGTAGTGCAGCTTTTTTCTTTACGAGCAAGTAAATATCCCTCCCACTCACAGATGCCAGGCAGTGCTGAGGAACTCAGCAGTACACAAGCTGCTCATTAATCACAGTCAAGGTATTTGCTTTAGAAAAGAAACACCTGAATGAAATGTAGTAGCTTCTGATGCAAAGGAGATCAAATTATATTTGATGTGACCTTATATTCTGTGACCTTATTCAATCTGAATCATGATCTGCTGCACATCCCCTGTGCAGACCTACTTCAAAACTAGTGAATTTCTTGCACAAAACTCATAAGAAAGAACTTTTCCTAATTCCATAATGCTTTAAGATTCAATTTTACCCAGGACAGTCACAGAATTTTTTTAAAGTATTTGCCTTTAAGAATCCATTTGATCTAACCTGAAGCTACTAGTCCTACTTCGTTTTAGTATAAATTTAAGGTGTCCATCTCCCATTAATTCTGCATTTTTATACCTAATCTTTTAAAAGATTCACTATTAAAAAGTACATACTAAAACTCCCTAGATTTTTTTTTTCTTTAAAAGACATGATGATTATAACTTTGTTGTAATATTAATTTTCTTTAAATTAGTGATATGCTACTTTACTCCAACTTAAGATAGGTTTAATGTAGGTGACACACTTGAAAAGAGACAATCTGGAAAGGAAGAGAAATTATGAAATACCAAGAGACACAGGGTATAGTGCAATAAGTTAATATTTCATTTTATTTATAATGCAAGTAAATTATCAGAGCTGGTTGCCTTTTAATCCTAAAAAAACCCAACAGACAAGACATTTCAGGCAAAGTAAAATTGGTCCCTAAAAGTTCCTGCTCTTTTGCCAAAAGGTAAAGAGAATTTATAGGGTTCAAGTGTGGCCTACGTTTCAATTTTAATGTAGCCTTTCTTATGTGACTGCTGTTTACTGATATGAGTAAAGATGACATTCTCTAGTCCAGTGCTGACTAGAGTACAAAGAGACATGTTAGAACACTCTGCAAGTCACAAGTTCTATGAAATATTCATCGGACACTTCAAGGGTTGTTTCATTTTTTTCCACATGAAAGTCCTTTGCTTGTTGTAGCTGATCCCCAGAGCTAGCAAAAACGTAGTTGCTAAGACTAACTTTTCCTTCTGTAATGCTACCCATTGAAATGAATAAAACCATTTGCCAGGCGATGTTAATTCACTATATTTAACAGTCTCATCATTTTTGCACACAGATATATTCTTTCATGATTAAGGCACAGTAGATTACACACCAGATGTCTGATAGAATCATATCCTATTACCAAATAATATCAGACAGGATAAGAGTCATTCAATAGACCCCAAATCCCATCTTTTTCATGCATACCTAACTGTAAAATGTGTATGTAAAATCTTTGTGAACCAGCATCTATCTTGGCAAAGAAAGCTAATAGTTTTGCTTTTCAAGGCTATAAAACCAACACCATGTTTTTCCTTTTTCTCCAGAACAAAAGTTTTTACAATAGAGAGGTTGAATGTAATCATTGCTTGCTATTTTACTGAAAAATCTGACAAACCAATGTAATTTTACGAGTTATATATGCAACTGTTTAAAACCACTGTTTGTCTACTTTGCGAAGATTCCTGTAAATAATTTCATTAACGAAAAAATCACATGAAATTATAACTGGCTAAATATCAGTTTCTGTTTTGAATTTAGGAATTAAAGAATGCATAGGAATAGTTAATAAGGCAACCTACTGATTTTATGGAAATTCATTGATTTTTTTCAAATTTGTACACTGTGTGTTTAAATTTGGGGACACAGCCAGCAGTGTGATTTTTCCAAGTTAAATACAGCTATAAATCAAAATACCTACACTCCTTGTATTAATACAGAGATTTACAAAAGATATTTTACATAAGCTTAAATAACATCCTGTCAAAATCTAATGAACCAAATTTAATTTTTATTTGCTGAGAATACAGGCTGTTTCAGGATTTTACTTTTGATATTTTTCATCCTATAGCAACCAAACCAATAAACTCACCTAGGTTCATAGAAAAGCCTGTTGTCCACAGTAGATCTTTTTACGGTTTGTGCCTAAGAATTGGATGCTGACTGCAGCATGACACCCATGACAAGCAGAAGCATCTTCTGA
>VZZY01021247.1:1115871-1129808 GCA_013400335.1 Eurystomus gularis | reverse complement strand
GGCGCGGACCCTGCAAGGCGGGTCGCCGTCGGCTGTGCGCCTGCCCGCCCCCCTGCCCTGCCTCCGCCGCGGACGAGCGGCGTCGGGGGATCTTCCAAAGTGCCGAGGGACAAGAGCGAGTCCTGGAGCTTCAAAGCGAAAGCCAGAACGAGGGAGGAATTTCCAGTTTTAGTAAATCACCCGCCTGTAATTAGGAGATTCGCGTTTGTAAAGCACTTCGCGGACGGAATATGCAAAGGACGGGAATGGCTGAGTGTTATTAAAATACTAGCCGAGCCAGATTTTAATGGGAGCTTGCTGTGTACTCTGATGGGAACAGCATCAGTCTCCGAGTGTGGATTTAATGAGGAGATGTAAAAAATGGTAATAAAACACGGGGTTGTGGCACTGATGTTCATGGTACGGTTGCGTCGCAGGCCTTCGTTCGGGGACCTACGCTTTTCTGCGTGGCTAGAACGTATTCGAATGGGTAAAAGGGGGTAAGCTCTCTAAAACCTGAAGGCACATCTGCGCCTTCGGAGGGACTCAGAGCCGATAAAATCGGTGTGCTGTGTGGAGAGGGGTTTTGCGTGAATAGGGTTCCTGTCCCAGTCAGTAGAACAGGACGGAGTTAGGGTATTGTAGCCTTGCTACCGTAATTCTGCTATTTGAAACTGCGGAGTTGGGGCTCATAGCGAGTTAACAATTCTGCCGCCTCACGTCCTCTTTTCCCCTAAAGCGCATGGGCGCAATGTGGGCAGCTGCTGCGCTAGCTTCTCCTGCGCTTTACCTGGAAGGAGCAGTTCCTGGGGAAGACTGGCTGCCTTCTGCTGGGCTGCCTAAGGCAGGTAATTACCGTGGCGGTTTCTGCCTTGCAGTCTCCTGTCCCGCAAGGAAGTGGGCTGAGGGACCACCGCCTGCCAGCATCCGGGAGCTGAAGATCACGAAGATCTTCAGCCTGCGGCTAACGTCCCTTTCCTGTGTTACTGCAGGTTAAGTGGTTCCAAACCGAGGTGGCCACTGCCTGTTGCAATAAGGGCACACAAGATAGACGTGTTGGTAACAGGCTGAATTTTGCTTCCTGACCCCAGCTGCCTTACGTTAAGGTTGCATGTCATAGAATGGTTGTCCAGTGGTAAAGTCTGTCACTGCTAAAGTCATTTTGCTCTCACAATGTGTCAGAGGTGTGAGAGCGCTGTGCTTTCTTTGTATAGAGGGAAGTGTTTGCTGATCGAAGATTATTCCTGAGGTGCACAGTCTTTTTTTACAGTCTGTCGATTATGCCTAAAAGCATCATTCACTCCAGGGCAGAGGAAGGTGGACCCAGCAATGGCTGTCCCGTAAGAGAACAAAGTGGCCTTGACAAAGGGGGTCATAAGGACTCTGGGACAAACCCAACAGCTCACGCTGGCCCAGAATGGCAGGGTGTTGAACAGGAATGGGATGTACGGTTCACCTTTGCCTCTGAAAGGGCCAAGATAAAAAAACTTCTGGCGACTAGAAAAAGAAAAACCTTGTTGCTCTCATCTGGCTGGGAGAAAGCTGCAAAGAAAGACCATTCCTTGTTGTCTTCTGCAGAATCGGGTGCAGTGAAAGAGTTAATGAGGCAGTGAGAAATCGTCTGACGCCTTTACTGGTGGTTCCTTGCCTTTACCATTTAGTTTTGATCTAATTTTACATATATTTTCTATGGGAATGTCTGTACCTACTTTGTTTTGGTAAAGAACAATACAGGAAGAGCAGGGTGTGATGTGAAGAGACATCACATTCTCCCCACAGGTCAAGCTGCTCCAACTTGTCCGACTGCCTGTATCTATCCAGTATCCAAGCCTGGCTTTGTGCAATGAAATAGGAAGGTGATCGTTCCATCTTTCCTTGACCACATCTCTGTGTACAGAAAATTGGCCTTTCCGCCCCAATGGAGCCCCCAAGGCAGCATTGCCAGAGAGAGAACAATGTTGGCAGTTTGGTTGGAGGCAGTAATATTAAGTAGACAAACACTTGACTTTGGTAGGATAAGCCTACCAGATGAGTATGTATATGATCTGTGGTTAAAAAGCTGGCATGAGAAACGTGCATTGTTAGATCTCAAGTTTAGCTCTCAGAAATGTTGTTTCAGGCTGTCTGCAGACTCAGGAAAATGCCACCAAAGCTTCAAAAGTTTGAGAGCTTAAGCACATAAGCATTTATCTGAAGAAAAGGGGGCCCTGCCATGCTGAATCCCAAAAGGCAACTGAATGCAAGCAAGTATTTGCCTTTCCTCCCAGGATCTCAAAGCATCCTACAGATGCTTATATAGGAAGGTAGTGTTAGGATCTTATTTTTACAGATAAGAATGCTATGGCATAAAGGAGTCTAGTGCCTCACCTAAGGTTATATAGCAAGGCAGTAGCAACGTCACAAAGCAAATCAGGTTCCTTCACTCTGGTGCTATTAGTCACTGAACTTGACTGTCTAGTGCTCTGCCTCCATCCTCTCCTTCTCTCCTTCTTTTAATTATTCCATGAGAAAGGGAGATGAGGAAGCATGCGTTAGTTCAACAACTACAGATAGTGATAAAATGGAAGAGCAAACTCAGCAGATGAGACAGTCTATATCTTTGGTGAGGCAATAGGAGACAGTGGCATTGCAGGCTACTTCAGACATCTCTTGCCTGGTGAAGGCAAATCTTTAGTTGACTGAGAAGGGCAACAAAGCTAGTGAAGGGTCTCGAGAAGGGCTACAAAGCTGGTGAAGGGTCTTGAGGATAGGTCTTATGAGGAGCAGCTGAGGGAACTGGGGTTGTTTGGCCTGAAGAAGAGGAGGCTGAGGGGTGACCTTATTGCTCTCTACAACTACCTGAAAGGAGGTTGTAGGGAGGTGGGTGTTGGTCTCTTCTTACAAGCTGCATCTGACAGGACATGAGGAAATGGCATTAAGTTACACCAGGTGATGTTCAGGTTAGACATTAGGAAAAACTTCTACACCAAAAGGGTTATCAAGGACTGGAACAGGCTGCCCAGGGAAGTGGTGCAATCACCATCCCTGCAGGTATTTAAAAGCCATCCAGATAGGGTGCTCAAGGATATGGTGTAGAAGTGGCCTGGTAGAGATAGATAATGGTTGGATTCGATGATCTTAAAGGTCCTTTCCAACCATAGCGATTCTGCGACTATGTCTGTAGACCTACAAGGCTCAACAATGATGTGCAGAGAGGCTGTGGCATTAAACTATCAAATTGAAGGAAAGGGCAGTTGTCCTTCTCTTCACTTGCTCCTCCACAGAGCAGTGATGTATGAGGTCTTCTATAATTTCTGAAACAAGCAGACTGCACAATTTAAAGTCTAAAATGTAATGAATGTGATCTTCTGTAACCCAGAGGCTGTTTCTCTACTGCTGTATCAATGCACAGCTGTCAGCAAGCTCTTTTTTTGAAGCACAAACTTCCTTGACAGAATGCTACCCAGAACATCCCTGCATGGCATGTATTTCTTTGGTTTGTTTTATTAATTTCAAAGATTCAAAGCTGATGATACTCTTAAGAGCTGCCTAATCCCCAAAAGCACGTTTATGAGTCTAACATTTTAGGCTGTATTGAAAAGTCCAAGACCAGGTAAAGACTGGTTTATTTTTACCTGCTGCAGAAGAATTACAAGCCTGAGTGATAGGAAACCACCTGTGTTCTGGCATTTCACATGAAGTTCTTTTCCTTCCTTTTCGTTGAGTTGTACAAGTAAATTACCAAGTCTTTTGCAATAAGAACAGCATTTCCCGTCATAGGGTTATATAGTGTCTGCTTCTTCTTTTTTCTTTTTTTTTAAGTAATCTACCAGAATGAAAATGCAGACCTGATATTTTTAATATATAAAATGATGCAAGACTTTTCTCGAATACTTTGAATCTAAACCAAATAAATAAAAATGTATTTCCTGATTCCATAATTCATAAAGCAGGGAAGAGGAAGAAGTCTTAGCAAACTGTATTTGAGACACAAAATTAATTTCTTTAAAAAGTAGTTAAATGGAAAAAGTGTAGGGATTCAGATTCAGGGTATTTTTGTTTTTTTTCCACAGTGAAGTTGATTTTACTTTTTAGATCACTCGCAGGACAATTTACTTTTCCTGAGGTTGCAGTTCAAAAGAATGCAGTCTAAGTGAGATGAGTAAAGGCAGGCTGCAACTGGTAATCTATTGAGCCATCACTGTCTGGAGAAGTTATTCTTTGTTGCGATGTTGAACAGCAACGCTGCTTTCCCAGCTCCTTTTCCTATGTTCCTGTGAATCTTATTTTGTGAGGTTTAGCTGTTTGTTCCTTCTACCTGTTGTGTTCTAGTATTTTGCCTCAACAAACATTGCTGAAGTCCTAGGACATAATTTGTCTGTTAATATTACAGACTTCTGCGATGCTTGCTTACCTTTACAGATACGTGACTAGTGGAAGGGGCTACTTAAGCTTACATGTTGCTCTCTCACGGATGCTTTTTACTTTTGTACCTAGTTTTTCCTGAAAGTATAGAACTGAGTAACCAAATCGTGTTGTGAATAACCAAATCATCCCTAGTTAGCATATGCGTGGAATGAAGCTCTTGAAAATCTACCTCTCTATTAGCAGGAGCATTCAGACTTCAGTCAAAACAGTTTGTAGACTTAGACTTTCATTTGAAAGAAGGTGGTTTGGTTTGTATCTGGGCATCTTTAGACATGAGATAAAGCTTCTTACTTTCAGGTTTTCCGTTGAAGCCACTGAAGGAACTGGCTCTTTTGATAAAGATGACTTGTAAGAAGGGAAATGAACTCTTGATCTGCTTCTGTAAGCTCTGTGAACTCTTGATCTGCTTCCTTTAGTCTCTTGCACCTAATGTATACTATTTGGCTTCTGAATGCCCCTATGCAGCCAGCACAGTTGACATACCAAATCTGGAGCAATTCTTTGCCTCACATCACTGGAAATACATGCTTGTGTGATCCATTTGGGAAGACTGTGGTGTGGTCTATTTGAATAATAGCTGCCAATGCTGGGTTATACTGCTTTGACTACTTTATCCAAGTTCTTCTTCTTTAATGTGCACACACCCAAATTACAAGCAGGTATGTCAGGAGGCCATCTTTCAGTGAAATCAGTGGGGGCTGCATGGGTAATCCCTCTGCAGTGCTTTGAAAATGCAGGTATGTCTATAGACAGCCATTAAAGAAAATGGTGATGACGTATATTCATATTAGAGCCCAGGAAGTCTTGATGTGCTAAATGGAATGTAAATGCACAGGAAGAGACTAGCCCTGCCTTGATGGCTTAATCAATGTAATGCATCAGGTTAGGGGCACAGCAAAGATCAGTACTAAGAATACCAATTTCCACCTTCTTTTCTTTGAACTGAGTCCGTATAACAACTTGGTTTTATGTGTTTGTTATGTGCCTACAACTTTTAGAGTGGAAAAGAATCCCTCTCCCTTTACACCTTATGTTTCAGGTTTTCTTTTCTTACCAAATGCTATTTAGCATAAATTAAGAAGAAAAATAATTGAACAGAGCAGAAAACTGTTTTCCTTATAATGTGCATAATAGATATACAAAGCTTTGATTCTAAGTCAGTGGCGATGCACTAGTACGCTTTGGGGGAAATAATGAGAAAGATCAGACTCAAATAATGGCTACAACCTTCCTTCTCCAAAATTTGTTAAATGTATTTGAGAATACATATAGCTTAGTCTTAGCTTGAATACTCAGTCTTCATTGACCAAAACAGGAAATCAAGGATTAGGTATAGTGACATTCCTCTCCTCAGCAGACATCCTCAGTGAAATACGACAATTTAAATTATTTAGCATTTGTAGATTCTTTGCTTTTACATTGAAGGTTCTCTTATCCCTTGAGAAAATGCCTGAGGTTCTCCTGGTGATTGTTTCTTCAGTTTTGACCGTTAAGCTCAAAACAGTGGTACTAGGTCATTCATTATCTTATTGAGATTTATCAGGAAGGCTTTTAACTACTTTGGAGCCAAAATATTCTTGCTGATTTTTTTCTCCCCCTACTAACTTGTGAATACCCATTAAAATATCCATTAGTATATACCTTCTTTCTGAGTCAGTGAGCATTGTGGCCTTTGTAACACAGATGATACCGTTTCCCATATGGGCACTCAGATGACCTCTTTTGCAGGTCAGTTTTATATGTATGGAAGGGACTTGAGCTTTCTGGCCGTAATGGGGGTGATGGTTAGTGAAAAGATCTCCTGTTAGTTTTTCCGTACAGGCCAGGTAGAGGAACTGCTCTCTGCTGGGATCAATGACAGAACTTCTGAAGGGTTTCACTGGGAGCTAGCTCTAGAGTGCTGATAGTTGCAAATGTTAGTTAGGCATGAAGCAGACATCTGTTTTCATCCTGGCAATGTGAGTAGCATGGTTCCGCAGCATAACTGCCATGAAGAAAGAGGCCCCCAGATCAGCCTTGGCATTGTGTTTTGGCAAGCATGTCCCACTCGCATGTGCTCACAGGTACACTGTAAGCACTGCCCTTCTGTAAGGCAATTCTTGCAGGTACAAAGAGAGGGTTTGAATTTAATTATATATTATTTGAGCTGCAGAACAGTTAATGACGTACATTCCTGTCTGTGACTATGAAGTGTGTATTCTCATTCTACCACCCTACGTTCATTCAGAAATGTGTAAGAATCAAAAGTTTTGTGTGCAAATGTAGGCGTTGCCTATATATTGTCTATGGATCTCTCATGTTTAGATTTAGTGGCCTCCTTTTCTCCAGTGAAATATATTGCAGGGAGCTTTCTAAAAGCGTCAGAAACCACCCTGAAATGAGAGATCATAAAACCAGGATGTATTATTGCAGTAAAATGTTCTGGCAGATTAGAATGAGGACAAAGGAATAAAAAGTGTTGGAATGAACAGAACTTTCAGTGTTTCCAGTATTACCATTAAATTCTTTGATTTTGAAATCTGCCCTATAAATGTACTTACCAGGCAATCAATTTTACCTGTTCTGGTTTTAGGATCGATAGTTGATTTCAGCTTTTATAGCACTGACTTACATTCAGTTAAGGGTTTAAATATGTAGCTATGAATCCTTATGTAATAAATGTAAGTTACTTTTCAAGTATAAAGAAATCCTTACTGAATGAAGTCTGTGAGATTATTATATTCTCCAGCCTCATTCTGTCCAGTTGTGGTCTTTCTAACTCTTTGCAGAAAACATTTCCAATGCCTTACTTCTGAGCTTTTGCATTATTACCTCAACTTTTCTATCTTTGGCCCATTTCTAAACTTTTTTCTTTTGTATTCTTGGTAGATCATCATAATACTAGCCTAATTTAAACCTAGCCTTTGTAAGTAGTTCGAGTGAGTAAATAAAATTCATATATAAGTAAATAAGGATGCTTTGTAAATGATTTCGACAAAAGATATAATGCAAAAGGACTCAAAGAGAATATGAAGCTGGATATAGACTTTGTATATTCACGTGGCCCCCTACCCCATTCTGACATTAACAGTGGCAACTGGATGAGGTCCAGAGGCCAGAAGCCTCTTCAGAAAGCAAGATGATTTCAATGATGCTGATGCTGCCTTGAGCAGATATGCCCTGGATGGGTTCCATGGACAGAAAATAAAATTGGATGCAGCTTAAGCTGGTGGAAAAAATCGAGTGGTAATATGCAATGTGAGAATGGAACCTAGGTTAAAACACTGTGGAAAAAGCCCTGGAGTTAGGTGCGTGCAGCAGGAAAATAGACTGCATTATTCTTTGAAGCATGGTTTTCCTGAGAGTCACAGGAAGATGGTGTGATCTAAGGAGTGCTCAGTTTCCCTCGGGATGGCCCAGCACAGGCCCGAAAAATAACATTGTAGGAGACACCTGAATTGTTTAGCAGTCGGTACATTGCTATTTAAAAAATATAGTTTTGCTTTATCCTTTTCCTCAGCTTAATAAGGTAGCATGATCTCTAGCTAAGCCATAAGTATTAAATTGTAATGAAAGTAATGGCGAGATGACAGCAAATGCAGTGCAAGGAAAATAAGAAAAGAAAAATTCAAAGGATGTCAAGAAAATCAGTCAAATCTGGCAGTTTTTAGTTTTGTTTTAAAGGAAGTGACAGCAACATTGATAAAAACAAGAATCGACACAGCACTGTAAAATACAGTGAATAATCCTGGCAGAAATGGGGACCGTATCTAGATCTTGCATCTGTGTAGTGGAAACCAAATTTTTTTAAAGGCCTAAATCCTCTCAAAACCATGTAGATACGGCATGCAACAAGTGAAAATACTGATTTTTAATGTGCCTGCCCTTCTGTATAATGCTGTGCTTTTCACACAAGAAATTTCTCAGGTTAGCTTACAAATTGACAACTGTATTAAAAGAGATATTGTATCTGCCTCATTTACTTGTCACTCAGGAAAGAATGATACTCCATCATCAGCTCCTTGTGCTGCAGTGGGCCATGGCATGGTAATTCTCTTGTTATTGTAAGGATTCTCCAGTCTTACCCTTTATAAACAATTCTCAGGGGGCTTCTGAAGTGGGTGTAGGTTCTGCTGGCAGCTGATTACTCTGGATGCCTTGCATGCATTTCTACCGAGCGCTTGTGAAGTCAGTTGTCAAAAGCTGACAATTAGTGGGAAAAATAACACCAGCAGGTCACATGTACAGTGTTTCCTGTTGACTGGCCATTAACAACTGAAGAGTCATAATTTTTTAATGATTTAATTTTTACCAACTGAAATGGCTGCAGTTGTAATGAAGCATATATATTTTACATCTAGTGAGGGCTTGAGACTTATGCAACACTGATTAGTACATATAATAATAAATAAATTTAGATGTTTTCTATATGCAGAAAACAAATGAGTCTGTTAATTCTAGGAATATTCATCATAAACCAGATTTTTAGTAGTTTAAAGTCAATTAACTTCTTAAAGCTATGATGACTTACGTCAGCCTAAGATTTGGTCCAGACACCTTTTTGAAGCTGCGTTACCTGCAGTTTCTTGTTGTTACAATTCACAGCAACCTTTGAATCCTATGTACTTTGTATTAGGAAGGAAACTTAATTTGATTTAATTTATCTTGATAAAATGCTCTTTTAACCCTAAGACTTCGTCAGCTACTTGTTTTTAAGTAGAAGGCGCTGTATAAACTGATACAATTTGAACTGAAAAAACTCTTAACTACAGATTTTAAATCCCACATTGTTATGACACGTTGTCTATTCTTTTCAGTCTTTTATTCCTCCATTTCATTTCTATCCTGCTAGTACCAGCATCAGTCATTGGTTTTGGCAGTGTTTCTTGACACAGATAAGGGGGAGGAAAGACAACCTTTGAGCATGAAAAGTTAAGTGACTTTTCTCCATCCTAGAGTTTTTAGCGCTCTTGACAGCTTGAGGTCTGTTTTTCCTAAGTAACTTGTCAGCGTTCAATGTACTACTCACAGGCACAGCCTCAGACTTCTCAAGTTTCTTACTGCTTATAGCTCTGTGCTTTGGGTATCCAGTCTCCTAACATGCTTCTTGGCTGCTGCTATGCGTGATCTAACTCCACTCCTACTCTGGAGTATGAAAGTTGCTAAAAATATAACAAAGGTACTATAAAAATAACAAAGCAAATCGATTAAAAAAAAAAAAAAGAGGAAAACTGAACCCTTGACTGTGCTTTGTTGTTAGCTTTTATTTTGTTTTGTTGTTGTTTTTTTAAAGAAAAGGAGAAAAAGAGGACAGGGAGGGAAGCCTCACATATTTGGCAGAAACCCTAACATTAGTAGCATAGAAGCAGTGTCAGGAGTGAAAAATAGACCTTGCTGAAAATCCCAGGAGAATTACCTTCTGAATGAGTGAAGGCTTGATCCAGACAGATCTTGGGTTGCTGCCACAGGCTCCAAGGAAAGCTGGAGATGCTCAGAGCTATATGGCACAGAGCTATATGGCACAATCCTTCATAGCCTAGGAGAAGTTCGGGTCTCATCTTTCCCTTATTAGAAAACCTGCTTACTCATACTGCAGCCCAAGTTAGTGATAAGAAGCCTTTTGGCTAAAAGTTGAAAGGAAGCTGAAATCCTATATCGAGGTGTTTGCCAGTGGGGTTCTTAAAATCCACCAGCCTAACTCCTGAGAAGTGGAGCCTACCTGCAGCTCGGTGCCCTGCTATAATACAATGATCAGTGTGACAGAAATGTCCAGATATCCACAAAGCTCTCACCATCTTTCATGAGAGTGGATTTGTATGAAACCTTTTAATCCAAGGCTTGATATGAAACCTGAGTACAGAATTTGTTGACTGATTTCCCCAAACTTTGTTACACAGTTTTCTTTATTCATGGGGCTAATTGTGGTTTCTAAATTGCAGGTTGGAGGCCTTCAGGTAAATAGAGCTCTAGAAAGGTCAGGGGCCTGTCAGGCTGGTTACTGTACAGGCACATAGAGATGTATACCCTTTAGGAGTGGGACTAGCTAAAGGTATGCTGGGGGAAGAGAGCAACGACACTTCTGTTTTACAGAGATTGAGGTTGCAGAAATAGACCAGGCAAGTTTGAAAACGTACTTGCTCCGGATTTCTAAATCTCACTTGTGCCTTTGAAAGCCAGCTTTTCAGTCCAAGTGGTGGACTTGCCTGAGTTGGGGACTATTGAGCTGGCAGCCCCAGAGGATCAGCTTTGTGCCCTGCAGCCAGAGGTGCCATCACCTTCCCTACCGTGGCCCTCACTGCACCACGACTGGCCATGACAAGCTGCTGCAGGCCAACTAATGACAAGGTGGTGACTCCACAACTATTCCTTTAGTGGCCTGTTTCCATGATGCTCTAGCATCTTTCACAGCTGATACACTGCTGTTGTCCAGCCCGCAGCCAGGTGTGGCTGGCTGTGTTTGAAACCTGAGGTTTGATGAGTGGAGGGTGCTATGAACAGGATGAATATGGATGTATAATGGAAGTGACTTGAATTCTCTCTGGCATTATTAGGCTCCTGCGTCTCTTTTTCCTTTTCAATCAGAACAGTAGAAAATTCTTTTGAAGGGAGATAATTTTACAAAGTGCTGAGTTCAGTGTTCCAGAGCCTCTGGCATTCAGCAGGAGACTTGCATGCTTTTAATCTATCTCCTGTGTTCCTATATTAAAGGAAATGTTTTCAAAGTGATTTGAGCAAGTTACTTGTGTGAAACCTGTTAACAAATAATAGGATATATGCATGTAACAGTTACTTCACTTTCAAAGTTTGCCCTTAGGAGCAGAAAAGATTTCTCATTTAAAGAAATACTTTTTTTTTTTTTTCCTTAAAAAAAAAAAAAGTTCTTGTATTGTATGTGATTTTTCATTCCTGTCTTTCTTCTGCTGGCTTTAATCATGCAAACCTCCCACCAAGGTCAAGGGGAGTTCTGGCTGATTTACAAACTACAGGAACTGGAAAGTTGGTGCAGATTTAGTGACTGTTTCCATAGGAATGAGGGACACAGAGGAGGCAAGAAGCAAATCTCAAACCCAGGAGCCTCCTCAATCATTTCCCTTTCACCAATGTTTCACTCCTTGAGAGAGAAGATCGCCACTGTTTGAAGGGAGAATTCTTTGAGTGATTCTGCCCACATGATTGCAGTATTTTCCTGTCAAAGAGCTCATCTTGTAACAGTGTGTTTGGGCTCGTGAACGCTCCCATTTCCCAGTGGGCTGGAGAATGATGAAGTGATTAAGTGCCACAGATAGTTTTGATGGGTTGTAGCCAAAGTGAAATGTGTATCATAAGGATGCATGTATGATGTTGCATCTTGCAATTTCAGTTTTGCTAAGAAATTAGATTTCTTCAACATTTTATATGAACCGAAAATAGACAAAATTGCAGCTAGGACAGTCTATAAGACCAGCTATAATATCTGTCCACACAGTGTGTTGTGGCAAAGCCAAGGTTACGCCTCTTTCACAGGAAGGTTAGCACCTTCTGTTACTGAAGAGTAGCTGACATGCACTGATTTGTTCTTATGTGAAGCGGCAGTTCACAGCTTCCATGGCCTGCAGTGTCCAAGGTAGCACACGGACCTGTATTTCTAGGTGGGAATGCAGGGCATGAGTGGGCCAGGGTATTTGGGAGAGGAAGGAGTAAAATCGGCTGGGAGCAACGCAGGCAGTATGAATTTTGGCAGAAAAGGATTCCTGGCTTGGAATGTTAGGTTAAGTGAGTAGCACGAGGATGTTAGTACGTAGCACGAGGTAAGAAGTAAGAAAACATGGGAAGGTAGTGCACAGGGAGTGGCATCATAAGTGATGGAGAGTCATACAGCAGCAGCCTTATTTGTATCCTTAAAAAGTATGGCCCACCAGCAGACGACTGGAATAAAACATATCATTATTTGCTTTCATTTATCATTACTTCCCATCAGGACTAATTGAGCAAAAATACCTTTTTTTGCGGTGACTCTGCTGCTCTGCATTCTCAAGACACTGACCCTTGTTGATTCAGTGCATTTTGGGGGATCAAGTGCCTGAGAACTTTTTAGGTAGTCATAGCTTTTAGCTAAGACCTTACTGTTACTTGGTACTTAGCAGGATCTCATTTATAAATAATAATCTGCAGGACTATGGCCAATCCAAGCACTGTAATTTTAAGTCTTCAATTTCCTTAAGCTGCTGAAAACCTCTCTAGATACGGTAGCAAGGACCAACAGCAGTCGAGTGGGGTGGAGAGCATGTTTGCTATTCTGCCTTATTCTTCTGTTCTGAGAAACTCCCTCTGCTTCCCTTACCTGTCTGTACTTGGCAGAGTGCTCTGCTCGGGGCTCGTCTCATGATACAGCAGGAAAGGCTGGGGTCAGAGATCTGGCTGTATCAAGAGCAATGTGGCAGAGCTTAGAGGACTTGCATGTATGAAAGAGATGGCCTTTCAGGGAACGAACAGTTTGCTGTCTGCTCAGCACAGTGTGATGCTGTTTCTGTGATTCTGGTACGATCATAGAAGTGAAGGGTTCACAAAGGGAAAAAAAAAATGGGAGAAAAGGGATATTGCTAATGACATTACTCCTTGGGAATTCAGACTAAGATCTCTTGCTGAATGGGGTGTATGAACTGCTGTTTAACTACCTTTGCATGACTGACTTGACCTTTCCAGCTGGATTTGCCCAAATAATCTCTGGTGACAAAATGTGGCAATGTAACTTAGCAGTCTTCCCTCCTGGAAAGAAAAGCCCACTGCTGATTTTCTTATTTCACATATCATCAGTACCTTTGCTATCACCCTGCTTTGTGCAGAAGTAATTTTTCTGCAAGTCTTTTCCATTATTAGAGCTCCTCCTAATATGATCGATTGCTCACCCTGGTTGGGCTAAGATTTAGACCCACATTGAAGTAATAGGATCTCCTTCCTAACAGGTACCGGGGGGAAGGATTTCCCCCTTCCTCGCTCCCACTCTGTTTGACCTGGCACCTACCTCCCACCTTACCCTGCTCTGCACCGTTCAGCTCCTCCTGCTCTGTACCAGTGCACCTGCTGGGCTCTTATTGTTTGGGGTTTTTTTCTCACTGGCTTAGTGTGGGTTAAAAACAGGCAGCGATCTGTTCTATTTCAGGCGTTAAAACAAGTTCATGCAGTGTCCAGGAGAGCTATGTCACTCCCCGACTTCTCGGTGACACTGGCCTCTTGGGGAATCCCGGTGCAGTCCCCGGGAGTTTGGTGGCGGTTGGATCCAATCCATGACCCTCCCGCCGCTAGGGAGTTAACGCATCAGTTCTGAGCCCTGTGGTTCAAAGTACGGCACGTGTTGAGGACTGCGTACCACGGACGACACTGGAACGGCTCCAGCCGTCCCTCACTCCTGCTGATTTTCCAGCCGCCTCCCGGCCGGGCCTCGGCGGAGCTCCCACAGCGCAGCAGCGTGGCGGGCAGCCCCTGGCTCCACCAGCCCACAGGCAACTCCGGCTTTCTGCTCGGAGCGAGCTCCACCAGCTCGGCGAAACGCGGTCCCTGCCGCGCTGGCTGGCGGCTGCCCTCCCGGGGCTGCG
>VZZY01021247.1:1100743-1115432 GCA_013400335.1 Eurystomus gularis | reverse complement strand
CGGTGTCTCCGCCAGCGCTTCCGCTGGGCTCCCGCGTTCTCCCGGGCACGGAGCCGTCCGCCTCCTCCCCAGCGTCGGGGTGCTCCGCTCCGGCTGCCCAGCAGGAAGGGCTCCTGCGTTCGCGAACCCCGCCAGCGGCGCCGCGCCTCACCCTGGCGCGCCGTCTGCCCGCTTCGCGCTCGGCTGAGCCTCTGTCAACCCGCATCCCTGCAGCCACCGCAGGCCGTGGGAAACAACAGCAGAAGTAGTTTCCTGGTGTGGTTCTTTTCCGCAGAATCGTTTTTCCGACCAGATTCCCCCAGTCGTCTCGGGGTGCTGGGTCTTTGACTTCACGTTCCGGGGCTGAGAAAGGCGGAGAACCAGCCGGGACACGCGGCAGGAGAAGGCTGGACACGAACAGCTCCTGCCCGCGCTGAGCCACGCCGTCCTCGCAGGGCCCCGGGCGGGCATCCTGCTGGCCTGGGGGGCTCTGCTGGGGTGGAGTTTTCCTCTGAACCCCAGCCTGGAGAAAGCTGTGACAGTCAAAGGTACATTTTGTCTTCAGCATATCTTCACATTACCGAAAAGAAAACTTTAGCACGAACCACATCATTTTCTGGCATCAGATTGTTGGAACAAGTGCTAATTAAAAAAAGCATGATCTGCACGTTTTGATCTGAACTCTTATCTCTGGCCAAGGAAGTCTCTTTTGAGACCATGTAAAGACGGGTAACTGGCTGCAGGGTGGCATGTAACAAGGGAAGGTCAAGACAGTCATTGCAGCCCAGCTCGGCCAGATCTCAGCACCAGGGTCCACCCGTACGCAGCAAATCAGCTGCAGGTTCCCACAGCTCCACGATACGCGCATCACACCCTGGCAATGGATAGATTTGCATGAATTGTACTGGTAATGAAGTTAAATGAAATTAAACAGAATGTAAAAAGAGGAAAACTAATCAAGTGTGATAAATATGATTGCAAGAGAGAATTCATTCTTGAAAGTAGAGAAGTGAGGCAGATTCATTTCTCATTTAAGTATATTGCCTTGTGTTTGGCTGTGAGGATGGTAAGTTCAGTTGCAGACTGCTTTGATGGTAAACTGATTCTCATTTAGCAAGGTGTCACCTTTAAATCTAAGTAGGCACTTGAAATTAGTGAATTATATATTTACAATTAAGGAAAAGGTCAAATATTTTGACAGGAAGTCAGTTTTTATGGTTGTTCAGCATCAGTGGGCATTTTTTATGTGTTAAAACTAAACGCTATGCTTCTTGTAGCTCATGATGGTTAAAGAAAGTGATTTTACTCTCCTAATCAAATCTCTTACTTCTGAAGGTGGTGTGATCATTTCCCTGCATTAGCCATCAAAATCATTTATGCCAGGAGCTGGATGATAAGAGTCATCTTGCAGCCAACACTCATGTTTCAGAAAGGAGAAGTGCCTGAAGAAATATTCATATGGGATGGGCAAAAGGTTCAGAAAGTGTCTTTTACTATAATATTGGTGGGTTTTGCACAAGAAGCCTCCAACTGTTTGTTTTTCTCTCCTCCATCTGTAGCTGCACCTTGAATACTGTGTTCAGTTTTGGGCCCTGCACTACAAGAAGGATATTGGGTTGCTGGAGCCTGTCCAAAGAAGGGCAACAAAGCTGGTGAAGGGTCTAGAGAACAAGTCTTGTGAGAAGTGGCTGAGGGAGCCAGGGTTGTTTAGCCTGGAGAAAAGGAGACCCAGAGGAGACCTTCTCCCTCTCTACAACTCCCTGAAAGGAGGTTGTAGCAAGGTGGGAGTCAGTCTCTTCTCCTAAGTAACATGCAATAAAACATGAGGAAACAGCCTCAAGGTGTGTCAGGAGAGGTTTATGTTGGATATTAGGAAACATTTCTTCACTGAAAGGGTTCCCAAGCCCTGGAACAGTCTGCCCAGGGAAGTGGTTGAGTCACGATCCCTAGAGGTATTTAAAAGATGTGTACATGTGGAGCTTAGGGACATGATTTAGTGATGGACTTGGCAGTGCTGGGTTAATGGCTGAACTTGATGATCTTAAAGGTCTTTTCCAACCTGACTGATTCTACTATTGACCATAGTAACTTATTGAGGCCAGAGATGGACATAGCTACAGTAATAATCCACAGCTCTAACATCAGAATGTCAAGGAACACCATTATTCATACTTCTTAGCCTGTCTGACATCTAGCATGGGCCAATCATTTTTATGTAGCTCCAAGTTCAGTGTCCCTAGGGAGTCCTATATAATAGGATTCAAAAGAAGTTTTAAGATGTCTCTCTCATGCAGTGTATCTGTGTTAAAGCTGGTTATAGAAAAGTGCTGTTAGGATGCTTCTTAGCGCTGTTTAATGGAGAAGCATTAGAAAAATCTTATTTCTGTTACAGAGCAGGTGAGGTTTTCTGCCATTCCTTACTCCTTCAAATCAAATGCAACCTAGGGTCTTAAGACCCTATTTGGGGGGTCTAACCTAAATAGGGTTGAGAATCTATTTAGGGTCTTAACTCAGCAAACTATGTGTATTGAGACCTACAAAGATGTATCAAGTGACTTACTGTTTGCAATCAAAGACTTGTACTCTAGTACTCCTCCCAAATACTGGAATTTTTCCCTCACATTCATTATCTATGGTGTAGATTATTTCCTTCAGGCACACAGACTTTCATCTTCCTCCAAATCCATCTTCTTTTGTGGCAGTATGTAACACTTGCCATTCGACTCTGTCAAATAAAATTTACTTCTCATATTTCGTATGTTGTGGAGAAACACAGAACTGAGCAAATTTTGTGGTTACTATTTAGGTGTAGTACTCCACATGGTCAGGCAGTGACCCTTCCTTTAACTGCCCCTTTTACTACTTTGTAGTTCCATTAATTTTATGTAGATTTTCTAAATGAGACAGGCGCCAGCAGTCCCTGCAGTGCTCCATTAGACTCTCACCTCCTCTAACACTTTGGTGCTGATCGTTATCCTTTGTTTATAGAGCTTCTGCCAGTTTGCCATCCTAGGACTGCTTATATCTGAGGCAGTTTGAACTGAGTACAACAGGGAGCTGCTGTAGCAAGTGCCTAAATCCCCAAAGCAAAAGCCTGGTGTACTCTTTGCATCCGCAAATTCTGCAATCCAGCAGAAGTGAAGTTTGTACAAGATTTCTTTGCAAGTGCACACTGGTTATTGCTCAGAGCTGCAGTCTTTGCTAGATGATTTGTAAATGTTGACTCTATTGTTGATATTTCACAGGTGTCTGAAGTAGTTGCAATGAGTACTGGTGCTGTGCTTGCTTTATTCCTCTGTGGCACATACTGCGATGCCAGTAATTTCCTTAGTGAATATTCCAATGAGATTCGCAGTGATGTACTTCAGTGCTGGTGGAGTTTTTAGGAGCTGGCATTAATGAGAGGTTGGAATTTCATTCCCTGCTGCATGAGTGTTTGTTTAATGTATGTTTTAGAGTATATTTGACCTGAAAGAGCTTTGTATTTGAGGCAGAAGTCCCATGCTGTTGTGCCTATGGTCTATCAGCAGTTCTGATTCACTGGTTTTGTTGGTTCTCTGTTGGGTGGTTTTTCCTGACTGTTTCACAAATGGCCAGATATAAGCAAAACAAGCTTAATAGTCAGACATACAGACAACAAAAATCCCTGCTGTTATTCCATGATCCTCCTACTTGGAGGGCTTCAATTATTTGATAGTATTTAGGCTCATGTACTGCTTGTCATTTCAAAGCATCTTATAAACATTGTCTAATTAATTCCTATTACTGGTAAGCAATCTTTTTTTTTTTTACCTATTCCCAACCCCTTCTTCTCTCCACCTGCCAAGACATACAGATCGGTCTCTAGATCCTTCACTAGAATTGGAGCTGGAGTGAATAAGCAGTCAAAGCATTTGCATCACAGTTTACCAATCTGCTCTGACAAAAAAGCCACCCACCCTTTTCTTGGTATTCAAGGCACAAAGGTTACAAGACTGAGTATAAGTTACCTTGGCTCAGTGACACTAGAGGAAAGTCTAACAAGCACAGCCCTTGAGGGCTGGCTCTCTCTCTTTGATGACAAGCAAGAGATTTCAACATGAGTTTTGGAAGTTACAGCTGCCATTAAGAACATGCGTATTTTGAAATGCTGAAAAATATACTAGTCATGAACATACATGGAGGCATCCTGTAAGAAACTGGTCATTTTCTGTTGGAGTGAATAATTTGGTTGATCAGGGTGTTTGTTTTGGGAAGACTTTGACACTTTGAATATATTCTATCCCATAACAAATAGACCCATATGAAATACACAGGTGTGCCACCTCTTCAGTTCCCTGTGTTAGGTAATACAAAGGCAGAGCTTCCCTTTCGACGCAGTCCCATCTTTGGTTTCAATTCAGACAGCAGTGAGAGGCACCATGACCACAGGAGGAGGAGAACTGACTGAGGGTGCACCGTCCAGGTACAAGCTGGGCAGCTTTGGTCTCAGTGTGGTGCTTTTTCACAGGCTTCCAGTAAATACAGAAATGCCATTAGGTAAGAATACCAGCATGTAGAACCTAGCAGGATTCTGAGATCTGGATAGTGCTATGTAGTGTGCGTGTGTGTATTTTTATTGTGCAACGTGCAGTTGATCACATCGAGTAAATTGCACTATACAAAATGGAATTAGATTAAGCTTTATTTTACACACAAAAAAAGTCTTAATGCAGTTAAATGTTAACTTGAGAAACAAATTCTGCCTTTGTGCCCGTGATCATAATTCCATGCAAGTGAAATGCTCAGGTTGTGTCTTAAGGCAGATGTAGTTTCATTATGGCTGAATTGATACCACTGCTCAGAATGTCCTTTTCTAAGTGCAGATTTGGCATTGCTAAATTAAACTTGTGTAAAAACGACTTCTCCTTTCTTAAAAAAAAAGTCAGTTTTGTCATAAAAGACCTAATTCTCCTAAAGGAAAGCTGTTTCCTATGCGTTTGTTCTGACGTTGTACCTTATCTGGAGTTAAGTATTCCTGTTTCCTGCTGTCCTCTCTGTAAGATGACATCAACAGCAATATGTCATAGCTGTGGATGCCTCTGGTGCAACTGCTTCTGTGCATTGTGAGCAGGCACCTGGGTAGTGTGGGTGAGGGCAGAGAGTGGGAGCATCATTGCTATCAGATGCGATGGAAATGTTTCCTAACTGGAATATTTAACAATTCTTTTTTTTTTCTCATCAGTGCCAAACAGGTAAACTTTTTCATGTTGCCAACGTATGCCTTAAAATAGAACATTCTTAACGAGGTCTGCCTAAAATCTCTTTGAAAATCCCTATTTCAAGCCTAGCAATGCAGTGATATTTTTGTATGACGCTTTCTGTTTGTGAGGAAGCATTTGGGTGTCTAAAATTTGAGGAGCTGGCTGCTGTATCATGGTTATCACCTGCACTGTGAGGCCAGAGGTAACTCAGTGTGAAGACTGAAATATATATATCCCCCCTCGCCTGCCAGGCAGTGCCAGTATGTTAAGTAAATGTTTGACAATAGGGTGATTTTATGTCATTTAAACTTTCAGACAGCAGTGAGTAGCATTCAACTGGCTTCCTGTAAGTCTTGTTGCAAAGCCCAGCAGCAGCTGGAGTGTGGCTTTTCCTACTAGAAAGAATTCAAACACAGCAGTGGCAGTTGTGCTCTGGCTGTGTCCTCCTGAGGGGCAGCATTCAGCATCCACATGACATCCAAACCAGGGCTAAGGCTGAGAGCCTACTAGAAGGGAAGGAGAAATATCTGTTGTTCCTTCAGCTGTTTCCCATATGTAGGTGTGAAAAGCCATGAGGGACGTGATCCTTTTATTCTTTTATTCAAAACTGTCCAGACAGCAAAAGATGCTGAAGAGGCTGTGCAGGTTTCAGCATCGTCAGGACCCTTCAGGAGTGACTCAGGTAGTGAGAGCCAGCAGAAGTGGGCAGTTACTAAGCCTGTTCTGGAGTTTGGAGCTGTATCTTGTAGCTGCCTTCAAGGTAGGGGTGGAGGCCCCAGAGCAAGGAGGCCTTTTTGCACAAGCAGCCTCTGTTCCATTCTCCTACCAGCTGCCTCACAACCATTCAGCTTCTTACTAGACCTCTTTCTTTCCTACCAGTATTTGCTGCTTAGCTGGCAGGGCTTTCCAGTTTATCTGGGCAAACCACCTTTATACTCCTCCTCTTGAGATACAGACAACCTGACAGGGACCTAATCTCCTTGTGGTACAGCCTCAGTCCAAGTTTCAGTCCAAGTGAGGAACCAGACCAGTGGTTTTGATCCAGTTGGGCAATCCTGAGTAAATTAGGAAAGATATTAGCTAGCTGAATTACTAAATAAGGCTGATTGAGGGATTAAAGGATGCCTTCTCCAGAAGTGAGCTGTTTGGTTTGGGTATTTTTTTGTCAGAGATACTGCTAGTAATCTCTACGCTATTTCAAAATGTCATTTTCTTAGAAGGGGAATACTGGCAGAAATGAATGGTTTTGAGGTTTTTTTTTTGTTTCTGTGGGGTTGTTTGAGGGGGGGAATTTGTGGTGGGTTTTTTTAATCAAAATTTCAATGGTTTCAACTGCAAATTTGGAGATTCACTTTGTTCACATCTGAAAAACATAGCAGAATTAGGAAAGGAGGGTTTGAAACCAGCCCAAATTACGAAAAAGGCTGTGTGCATAGGTCAGACCAGGAGAGATAATTCTAACCATAGATTTCAGCTTCCCATTTAAGCAGATCATCAGAGTTCAATATCTTTATTTATTTGAATGAGAGCATCTCTTTTAGAAAATTCAACCAATTTTGAATTTAATATTTGTAATAAGGTAAAATCCATCATAAATCTTGCTATGCTTTTCCAAAGGCTTATAGTGATTCTTTGGAAAAATGTAACATATTTCTAGTGTGGATATTGTAGGGGTTTGGTTCATTAGATCTCTTTATATTTCTTGTTTTCTTCATATGAGAAACTAAAGCATTTTTCTCAGCCCTTCTAATGATTCTCACATCCCTCTACTCTTTTTTTCTTCAGTAGATTGGTTGACCTTTCTTTACTTACTGGCACTGGAACTAGGTACCATACTGTTGCTGTAGTAAACCCAAATGTGATAGTAATATACTTCTAGGTGAGGTTCCTCCATTGCAACGTCCAGACATTGCATTCACTCTTCTGCTCCGCTGAAACAGCTTGTATTTAACAAATTGTCCATCACACACCAAGTCGTTTTCGATTTCACTGCTTCATAGAATGAAATCTGTCTGCAACACTTGGGCTCAACCAGCAGAAGCCTTGAGTGGTACAACTACATTTAACCTTGAGACAAATTTTTCTCTGAAATACCCCAGGCACACCGGCTGTAACATTTTTTAGAAGCTCTGGGTCCAGCACCTCTACAGCCTCAGGCAGGCAAATCACTCATGGACAGGTCACCTGTGCAGAGGTGTTCAGATGAGCCAATAGCCCAACACAGGCATCATCTGACCAGCCTGTCTGTTCACTTTAATCCTGCATATGTGTGTTTGCAGTGGCCACTTTGCCAGGTGCCTGGCAAGCCAGGAGACTGAGTATCTGGAAAAGCAGACGGTTGCTATGAAAACAAAAGAAGAATGTTTCCTGTTTGACATTTCCGGTCAGATGGAGAATTTCACATTAGAGTAAGAAAATGCAGTATCATGTGAGATGTCCAGCAAACCATACAGTGGACCACACAGTCCACTGAAGGTCCAGTATGTGGGAGTGTGCATGTTGTGCTCACTGCTTCATGCTATTGACTGTCGTCATCACTACCTCAGGAAAAAAATAGCACTGCATCATAGTCATTAAGGAAGAACTCCCCCTGACATGTTTTTTGCTGTTAATTCCAGGAACAGAGCAATGACTAGCTAATACATTCTTTCAACACCCCCACTTGACAAGCAAGAATTGTTTCCGTTTTAGAAACAAAGACACTGAGATAGATGGGCAGGCTGCAGCACGTCAAAGGATGGCGCCCACTGCAAACCTGCAGCATCCCAGGGTTAGGAACCAGGAATGTCCTTTTAATCTTTCTCTTTATGTGCTCCCCCAGACAATTTGCAGAGGGGACAGGCCGTTTTACCATGAGGCCCAAATCTGAGCATTTATTTGCACCTAAGCAGACACATGCAATGAATGTACTGAAGTCTGTTGCTGGAGAGGTTCCAGTGAGCAGTAGCAGGAGCAGCCCCAGAGTCACACAGACAGAACATAGTGCTGTGCAGACCTTTGATGGTATTTTAGTAGGCTTTCTGTTCCCAACTTGATTGATTCCTGTGTACATAAAAAGTGGGAAGACAGACCTGAGGCATTTGGAGAGTTTAGTGAAGTAAATTCTTAACTTTTGCTTTGAACATTAGGCATATCTGTATGTGGTTGTTGGGAGATTTTCATGGCCTCTTAACTCCATTGAAGTTTTCTGTGTCAGTAGATTTTGGTCAGCTCAGAGAACTTCTCGTCTTTCAGCACGAAGGTGGAGAACTTTTCTCTGAAAAACTATTAAAACACCATCTTGGGACAGTGCCTTCATCAAGTCCTGAAGTAACAATGGGACTCAGTTGAGTTCTCTTCGCTGTCCTCCCCTATATAGTTCAAAGCTTTTCACAGCTTCTACTGTGTCAGAAATGTTGCTGAAGGTGGGAGAGAACTCTCAGTTCCAGCACTTTGACTGAAAAGCCTCCAAAGAGTTTTTGGAGGATGACAGCTAATAAGCCAAACTTTGAACCTAAATGCAGACGTTTACCACATGGCTCCTGCTGAGTACAGACTCTGGAATTTGGCATTGCTGCCTTGGGCTCTCCAGGATTTCAACAGATGTAGTGCATTGATTTAATGTTTAAAAGGAAACCCTGCTGTGGCTTCCACAGCTTGTTTCATCGCTTTAGAAATCAAGCAGTAACACACAAACAATACAAGCAATTTTGTGTTATAAACAACATCCAATGTTTAGGGAATTGGGATTAAAATAAAACATCTTCAAGACTTTTGGCATTCCCCTGTCCTCCATCTGGAGATAATTTTCTTTTTCCAGACTCTTTCTATTTTTGAATTTTCAGTATTTTCCTTGTAACCTGGAAATACCTTCAATTTGCTCTTTTTTTTTTAACCACACACCTTGACAGGGCTTGTTGTTTGCCACAAATAATCCAGAGCTAATAAAAGGGCTAACTTTGCACAGTAGAGTGTTTGTGCAATGAGCACTCCACGGTGCTCACTGCATTGCACCATATTAATATACAGTAAGACACAGAGCCCACAGTAAGGCCAGTTCTATGTTAACATCCATGCTTTTGTTTATACATTCTTGGGACCTGATGCTTATACTGGGCTGTATCCGTTTGTATGTGGTATGGGGAGGAGGTCATCATGCTTCTGGAAATACTTGTAGAAACAAAAGCGCAGATATTTGCTAAATCTTTTACCATTTGCTTTCAAGGAGTTGCTTTCAGAAGCATTCAAAGGAATTTGAAGAAATAAATCCAGATTCCTGTACCTCTTCCACTCTGTCCTCGACATGGTTACACCTCCAAAGAAAAACAGTAGAGCTAGAAAAGATAAAAAGAAAGGCATATAGGGTAGCGAAAGATAGGGACCACCTTTTGTGTTGAGCCATGGCATGAGGTTTTGTTGAGCATTACATGAGGTTTTTAGCTTAGAAAAAGACATCTGAGCGGGGATTAGATGAAAAAGTACAAAAATAATGCATGGAGTAGAGAATGTGAATAGGAAAGCATCATTTACCATTTCTCATGGTTCAAGAAACAGGTGGCAGATCTGAAAGAAATTAAGAGATACTTCTTCAAACACAATATAGGTACACTGTGAGCCTTACTTGCAGAGGTTGTTGTTGATACCAAAAGTTTATCTGGATTCAAACTAGACCTGTTCATGGAAGTTATCGCCACCAAAAGCTATTGAACACAAATGTCACCATCTCTGGTTCTGGAAATTATTGCCCTGTGTATCTCTGAAAACTGGAAGAGTTTGTCGGGGAAAATGCACTATATATTTCATCCGTTCTCTTACTCTTCCATCTGCATTCAGCACTGTTGAGACTGGATACTGGGCTGTATCCTGCTGTGAAGCCCAGCAATTTGTATGTTTCTAGTCTAAAATTTCAACTCAGGTTCTCTTCTCTGTTTCCTGCAGTTTTTATCACTCTTCAGTTTTTCCATCTATCAAGCCATGCTTTTTGCCTTCTTTACTACCTCTGCTGTTTTCTACTTTCTTTAGGTCATCTTCAGAGATTAACAAGATTAACTTGTTTGACCTAGCAGATCTTTTACCTTGAGACCTAGAAAAGACATAGAAAAGAGTTTAGCAGCTTGACACCAATCCACATGTTGTAGTTACAAGTGGTCTGGGGGTCTAAGAATGAAGTACGTCAAAGAGCAGCTGGAGTACTCCCTGAAAAAGTAGGTTTGTTCAAGGAGTCTCTATCCAATGACCAAATAATTGTAATATGCAAGAACTTGGTTGTCATGACTGTTTTACTTGTTCAAGTGCTTGTTAAATTTTTATGCCTTTAGCTGAGGGGTGATTTTTAAAAGGCGAGGTGTTGTGACTGCAATACTGGGCACAGTGAGGATCATGAAAAATACCAGATGGAACAAAATTATTCTGATTTTTGATCCACAAAGAGCCTAACTGTCAGTCATGCTGAGCATCCAGCAGCTCCCATTGAAATCAGTGGCCTCTGGCCAATCTTGCTGTAACCACTTAGTTCAGTTCACTGCATTGACATTACTGCTGAACCTGCCTCGCACCACAGCTGAGCTTTAAGAATACAGAAAGAGATGATAGTGTCAGTAAGACAAGGAGATGCAAAGACACCCTGGGGAAAGGCAAGAGATTGATGCCCTACTGTTCCTTCCTTTTTCTTTTGAAGATCTTTTGCATTTTTTGTTCAAGTGATGGGTGTCTTTTCTGTTTACCACTGCTCTACTCTGTCAGATATATTTTGATTTGGTAGAACCTGCAGGAAACAACTGATTTGGAAATATAAATTTGCATCTCAGGTAGCAGTCTGAAGTCATAATTGCTGAATCCTTTGCCTGTTTTGTAGCACATTCCTATGTCAGATTATGAAGGAAAAATCCTTGTGATCATAATTGGGTTTGGTACACTGGAGGCCATGACTGCAAGCAGCAGAGCAGTTCTTAAAAATACTCTTAGGATTCACTCAGGAAGTTTATTCAGGAGATTGTTCAGTCTTCTGTTTTGTTTTGGAGTATTTTTCAGTTTTAATCTGAAACACATCAAAGCTCCAAATCAAAACACACCTGAAATTGAAACAGCAAACTTCAGACCCTAATGTAAAAATATTTGGATGTTTGTATCCATGTCTGGACTCAGCCCACTCTTGAGAATGCTGGAGCTGTCATGCAGATTCAAAGTCCAATGCTAAGGATTTTATTTGAATCTATCTCTGTATTAAAATAGCAAAATAATTACTGGTATGTTTAGAAGAATAAGCATATGTACTCTGTTGAAGGTGGTCTGCTGCTCTGTCTGCATGAGGATAAACTGCTTGCAGAACAGAAGGATCCCTTCAAAAGGTTCACAAGCAGTAGAGGATACATGAACTTCAAAGAATGAAGCTGGGATAATAAAGAAGAAGGAAACAAGGGAAATAACAAGGGACCTGAAAACTTTGGTCACTGCACCTTCTGGATAGAATTCTATTTCATGGATGCACTCTGAAGTATTAACAGGTTCAGATCCTGGTTGACAGAAATGTAATAATATGCTTACCTGTGAATGGGGAGGGAGAGAAGTCTACAATTCACTTGCAGCACATTGTGAACAGAATGCTTTCTTTGAAAACCGACTTTTAGCATAAGATGGTTTGAATTCTGTTATCTACGTGGTAAGACCCTTACCTGACATGATACCATAATTCCATGGGAATCTTGCAAAAGCATTGAAGTGGTGGATTACTTACTGTTAGATTGTGCCTTTCTACGTTTAAATTGCTTACAAACATGCTGCTTAAGCTTCTTGTAACACCTTTCTTCCTGGACCATGATGCACTTAAGCTTGTGATGTATTAGTCTCCTATTTTATGTTGCCTAGGCTGATGATAGCTAGGAGAAAATAAAAATGGTACAAGTAGGAATGGAAAGCTGGAAGTGATCATTAGGAGCGTTGCAGGTGTTTTCTCATGTGGAATTTATCTGCTTATGGGGGAGGCCAAGGCTAACAGTGGATAGTTGTTATTGTCAAAGATATGCAATTAAGCTGCTTGGGCTCCCCAAAATCTTGGCCCCACATATACACAGTATTTGGAAGTCCAAAAAGTTTAATTGCTGCTTCGTACCATATCCACAAATTTCGGTTACATGCCTCCTGCCGTATGGCAGAGCTGCATGGTAGCACACCGAAGATTCACAAATGCGCTGCCAGCCCAGGTGCGGGTTTTCTGTGTGCTAGAGATGAGGCAGTTGTGGCAGGAGAAGGCTGGCCACTGAAGTCAGCAGATGGGCTTGTTTTTGGAGCAAATCAAGCAATGAAGCCAGGTGGCTGAGAATTCCCAGCTGACCACCTGTAGCTAGGGATGGCCAGTCTGGAGGAGCCAAACTTGAAGCTTTATCCCTAAGTTTTTGGAGGCTCATATGCAGCTCCACAAGAGAGAAAAGGGAAAACAAATAGGAATTAGCATGATAACAGGCTAAGATTTTGCCAGGTTGGTTGCTTTGCTTTTTGATGTCACATAACATCATGAACAATTTCTCCAGATGGTCAGGCCTCCTTCCAGCTGTCCTTTGAGGGTGGACTATAAGAGAAGGGGATCTTCTGGCAAGTAGTTGCAACACAAGAAGCCTATATTGGAATCTCCTAACTGTCCATGTGCTGTTTTTAACGGCCAAACTTGGACAGGCTACTTTGAGTTTGCTTGTACCAATTTGCAGGTTGGTGGCCAAGTTCAGCTTGGCCTCTAGCCAGTGGTTACTCCAAGATATGTGATGCCTTACCCTTTTATCAACCTGCCTGGAAAAAGTAGTCTGTGCAAACTGGTATTGTCATAAATTTGTTAATGAGCTTTTACTCCAGTGAGAGGCACTGAAAAGTTGTGTTTTCAGCTAGCTTTAATAAGTGTGTCTGTAGATGAAACACAGATGAAAGGAGATCTATGTGAGAGTGAGGCGTGGTTGCTTGAGCTAATTTACAATACTGATAGCTGGCAGCAGACAGATAATGTGTTCAGGACTAGTCTCTGTATCATACTAGTTTGGATTTTATTTTTCTATGGCAAACAAGCAATTTATGCTACCAGGTACTTTTCCCTTCTGTGGGAGATATGATGCAGCCTTTTCACCAGGTAGACTGTGTTTTGAACATTCAGAACAATTGCTCAGGTTTTTTCCCGACTCTTGGCTAGCTAAAGGTCTCTCTATATAATAATGACACATCCCTCCAGCTTCCAAGAGTGGCTGTTGAAATTGCCGGGCATAAATCTTGAAGAGAGTAAACAAAGAAAAATAAGCTCTCTACGCTGTATGCATATATGAGCCCTGAACCCTTCACACAGTCAAGTAGAAGTGCTATCTTCTTTTAAATGCTCTGGCTGCATTGGCTGCATTGACATACTAGAATTTGACTATTGCTCTGGCTGATGCTTGCTCTCAGCACTGAGTCTGGAGCTTGGAAGAGGCACTCACTGATAAACTGGCCGCTGTCCAGCAAAGAAAGGGGGTTGTTTGTGTCTGCCTGCATGGGGTTATTTGTCTCTGTAAATGTGTGCTCTATTCAGTGCTGACAATTCCCACAGTTTTATGATATGGTTCAATATTTAGTGCTGGCCCAAGAGCCAGACCTGGGATGCTGTGTGAGATGTGTCGTATGATTGATTATAAATATTAAAAGAGATGTTTTCCATTCTCTTGGGTAAAGCAGATTGAAAACGTCAGAAGGTAAAAGCAAAATTTTCCTTGAAATTGTTCTTTTTAAAAAATTCTATCACATGAATTTTGGGTGCATGGCATGGATTCTGGCTGGCTGGAGTTGACAATACCGCATTCATCTGTTTTCAGTTTCATCAAGCTCTGGTAGAGTCAGAGTCTGCCTTGGCACTGCCGGCAGCTCTGGGCTCCATTGCGCGCTGGTGCATCACTGATTTAGCAGCGCAACGTTACTTTGCGGTGCTTTCAGCTCGCTGGCCCGGCAAATGGCTTGTGCTAACCCATCACATATCGGCTGCAGCTTGTGCTCGGCACTAGGGATGCTACTGGGTGCGGTGGCTTTTGGGGCAGAAAAGCACCCACGCGGGGAGAAGCCTCCTGCCCGTTGACCTGCCTGGTGGAGCACAGCCGCGCTGCTGGGGAGTTTAACTGCCTCTCGTAGCGGGGACTGGTACCAGGTGCCAGGCAGGTGAGAGCTGGGGAAGGTGGCCAGCGGGCGTGGTGTCCTGTGTAGTAAAGACTGCGAGCACTTAAAGGCAGGCCTTCCGGCCACGCAGGGGGGTTTCTGCTCTCATGAGGGGAGACGGAGAGCTGTGACCCTGCCAGCAGATTCGCAGGTCTGGGCCCTGAAGGATCCACAGTGATGATCTAATCTGGTTTCCTGCAGCGTGTGAATGGAGGAGTTTCCCTGGCTGCCTTCCCGCTTCGCGCTCACCCCGTGTCAACGAGAACGCGTCCGTTAGCGAAGCGCTGCTAGCGCGGGCAGCTCCCTGGCGAACGGCTGCGGGCCGGTGGGCAGCGCAGCGGGACGCCCGGCCG